>JAJJMB010014758.1:608865-628607 GCA_023531105.1 Papaver atlanticum | reverse complement strand
GAAATAATATAAAATTAGGAAAGGTGTCGCGGGACCGGGCTTACTAGCCGGCCGACCATGCCCTAGTCGTGGCCAGTCCCACACCTTGTAATCCCTTATTTTATTATTATTATTATTTCCTTTATTTTATGAAGTTCCTCAGTTTGAGCAAAACCCTGATCTCTTTATATTTTCTCAGATGTTGCTCAAACGTGCATCAGAAAATATCAAAATTCTCAGGACTGAGACACGGACACTATGGTGACATGGGCATGTTGACCGACCAAGGTTAGTCCTTTGGCTTGTAAGAGGCCAGTCCCACATATTTTCATAATGTGACCTAATTTGTTCATATTAGGTTCAAACTCTTCAAAACAACTTGGACTTTCATCAAACGATCGTCAGTCGATCCCATGACCACCAGGGCCGGTTCCATGACCCCTTGGTCGGTCTCTCAGTTCTCCATAATTAGGTTTTATTACCTAATGCTCAGACAAGCACTATTTCAATAAATGATTAAACCAGTATTTTATTATCCTTTCATCAACTGGTTTTCAGGAGACTTTGGTGCTGGATCACTCGAGCATCTGGGCGCTACATGGTCGGCCTGTCATCCCATGTAGCTGCTCCCTCTCTCACTCCGTGGTTTATTTTTAATGAATCATCAATTGATCAGCAATTGATCAAAATTAGGGTTTCGAATCCAAGGCTCTACAAAGCATAATTCTAAGCAGGTTCAAACATTAATAATTTTATGTTGATCCCGCAATCAACATTTTAATTGATTATAATCGGTCCAGTTGCCAGTATCTTAAATTGATATTTTATTTGGTCCCGCTACCAATAATTCATCAGACGAGCAATATTTGCTCAAGCTATGAATATTAATTCAACTATCAATATTCAACAATTCATCAAATGAGAAATATTTTCTCAATTTAACTATTAACATTCATTCGACAATTATACATCTGTCTCAACAGACATGTTCAATTCATGAATCCTAGAGAATTCATAAATCACGCTCGACTCAACGATACAAAGACTCATCGTCTCATCAAGTCAACAACTGACCAATTAAATACACGTATGCCTTGCAGACTCCACAATCACGAGACATCAATCGTGTCACATGGGGGATATTAACTAGGGTTTTAGTCTAGCGGCCTACAACACGTGTGTTCACCCACGATGAGAATGTGACTAAGTCGTGCAAGCGGTTAAAGGAGTTGACGAAGTAGTGGGTGGACAAACAACCAAGTCTCCGCACGATGAGTAACTGGTTTTAACACGATTTCCATTTTCTCACTCCTTGACTCCAACAACCGTCACACTTTCTGGGATCAACGTGTCTACTATTTCTTGCAATATAAATAAGTCTCTGAACCCATGATTGAAAGAAGAGAACTAGAACTCAGCGTCTGAGCAATTACTCTCAATATAGCAAATTCAATCATCAGAACTTATTTTCTTCACGCAGAATACACAATACATTCACAATCCTTGATCATCATTGATCTCAGACATTTCTCAACTTCCCTCTTATAGATCTACCCATCCTCTCTTGGGACCGAATTGACTCTGGATTGTCTTGGTTTAGGCCGAAGTCTTACAGATTGATCTCTCGAATTCAAAGCACTCCCTTTTTGCAGTGCATCTGTTTGCAAAAGGTTAAAGCAATTTGCTCGGTTCGAGGAGTCTCCTCCGCGCGGTCGTCTCCTCACTTCCTAAAAAACTAGTAAATCGTTTTCTCCCATAAACACTAGGACACACCAAAAAGTGGTGTCAAGATTCAAAAATACCAGTTGCCAAGAGCTCTCCTAATATATACTTCAAAGCCTAGATTGCTTTAGGTTTAAGCAAAGATAGCTTTGGAACCAAGCAAGCAATATCCACCATTTGATGGAAGCTTTGAATCTTAATCACATATACAAGATATACACTATGGTTAGGTAAACCGTAACCGAATCGTGTATAAAGACTATGTTCAACATGGTTAGCCGAAACTAGCTGATTTAAATTTAAAAGATTAACATTCATTTTCATGTTCACTAAGACATTAATATTAAGTCACAATCATGTGATCAAATGAGTCTATTGTTAATTAGACAAATGACAAATGAAAATTACTTCGTAGAAATAATTTAATCACAATTGAATCATGATCGACATAGTTTGTAAATGTATAAAGTACAATTACTTGAATCATTCGTGAATCGGCTGAGTAACAGTACGCGGACCGGTTTTCAAACTTATATGCCATTACTGAGTTCCGGAGTCTACAGAACTTCTCAGTTCATAAACCGTTTTACAAACTTTGAACCAACTAAAATTTCCAAAGTCTACAGAACTTTTTAGTTCACGTACCGGTTTGCTTAGATTATTATTCACCCCACAAGTATAAAACTTGCAGAACCAACGAAGTATGAGACGAATAGACTTTGTTGATTACTATCTATATTGATTGATGGAGTAAGGCTCTACAAACAATCAAGTTCAGGATACTCAAGTTAACAAGATAAAAGATAACTGGACCTGGATTCACGAATACCAATGAAGTCTTTGTAGTCGCTAAACCCTTAAAAGGGTTTCTGGAGAGAACGACTCTAGATACAACTAGGACACACCAAAAAGTAGTGTCAAGATTCAAAGATCCCATTTGCCAAGAGCTCTCCTTATTTAGGCTTCAAAGCCTAGGTTGGTTTAGGTTTAAGCTAAGATAGCTTTGGAACTAAGGAAGCAATATCCACCATTAGATGGAAGCTTTGAATCTTAATCACATATACAAGATATACACTATGGTTAGGTAAACCATAACCGAATCGTGTATAAAGACTATGTTTAACATGGTTAGTCGAAACTAGCCGATTTGACTTAAAAGCTTAACACTCATTTTCATGTTCACTAAGACATTAATATTGAGTCACAATCATGTGATCAAATGAGTCTAGTGTTAATTAGAGAAATGATCAAATGAAAATTACTTCGTAGAAATAATTTAATCACAATTGAATCATGATCGACATAGTTTGTAAATGTACAAAGTACAATTACTTGAATCATTCGTGAATCGGTTGAGTCACAGTACACGGACCGGTTTTCAAACTTATATGCCATTACTGAGTTCCGCAGTCTATGAAACTTCTCAGTTCATAAACCGGATTTGCAAACTTTGAACCAACTCAAAGTTCCGGAGTCTACAGAACTTTTTAGTTCACGTACCGGTTTGCCTAGATTATTATTCACCTCACAAGTATAAAACTTGCGGAATCAACAAAGTATGAGACGGAGAGACTTTGTTGATTACTATCTGTCTTGATTGATGGAGCAAGGCTCTACAAACAATCAAGTTCAGGATACTCAAGTTATCAAGATAAAAGATAACTTGACCTGGCTTCACGAATCCCAATGAAGTATTTGTAGTCGCTAAACCATTAAAAGGGTTTATGGAAAGGACGACTCTAGATACAACTAGGACACACCAAAAAGTAGTGTTAGGATTCAAGATCCCAGTTGCCAAGAGCTCTCCTTATATAGACTTCAAAGCCTATGTTGCTTTGGGTTTAAGCTAAGATAGCTTTGGAACGAAGCAAGCAATATCCACCATTAGATGGAAACTTTGAATCTTAATCACATATACAAGATATACACTATAGTTAGGTAAACCATAACCGAATCGCGTATAAAGACTATGTTCAACATAGTTAGCCGAAACTAGCCGATTTGAACTTAAAAGCTTAACACTCATTTTCATGTTCACTAAGACATTAATATTGAGTCACAATCATGTGATCAAATGAGTCTAGTGTTAATTAGAGAAATGATCAAATGCAATTTACATCGTAGAAATAATTTAATCGCAATTGAATAATGATCGACATAGTTTGTAAATGTACAAAGTACAATTACTTGAATTGTTCGTGAATCAGCTGAGTCACAATACGCGGACCGGTTTTCAAACTTATATGCAATTACCGAGTTCCGAAGTCTACAGAACTTCTCAGTTCATAAAACGGTTTGCAAACTTTGAACCAACTCAAAGTTCCAGAGTCTACAGATTTTTTTAGTTCACGTACCGGTTTGCAAACTTAAGACCTTTGTCGGTTCCGGAGTTCACAGAATATTCAGCTATCGTACCGATTTGGGTACTAAATTGGTTCTAGAATATAAAACTGTTTTGGCTCGCATACTGGTTTGATTATTTAATTCCATAATTGTTTATATACGAATATACAAACCTATCTGGATCACGAAACAAACATATTTTCCTATGATGTACATACAAATATGCATATCACACAAATCTAAAAGTCAATATATAGCTACTCCGCTATGTGTACAAATACATGTAATACGACTTCAGACATGTAACAGTTTTCTCAGTTTGTAAGACTGATAACACTGTCTTGTATTCCAAATATAGTAGTTCTATATTTCTCTAAATAAATTCGAAATATTCCTGAATAATATCAATGACACATATCATTGTTCCAGGCTATTTTCGAATGATAAACTTGAACCAAGATTTGGTTCCGAACAATAAATTGTTCTCCCCCGAATTTGATCAAGTATGAACAAATGTTCATTAAGCTTAGTCATTATATTTCGAGAAATTCGTAAACTAAATAATTAGTTCTTGACTCAAAATTCTTGTCTATGCAAGCTAGTCTAATTAGTTATGCGAAAATCGTCTCAAAGATAGGAAGGTGAATATAACTTGAGAAATAGGTGGTTCAGTCTTCACTTACCTTTTGTCAATGAAGTTCTCCAAATCTTTGGTTGATCTCCTCCTTCAAACGGTAGAACGCAAATGATGACTGACTCGTTTCTTAACTCCACTATCGTAGACCGAGACTTAACTAATTGTAGATTGGAAATCAAGATATAGTTTTGACAACTAAATTTGACAACAAGCTTAATATAGCAATACTTGTGAGTTCGGCCGAGCAATGCTCTAACAATCTCCCCTTTGTCAATTTTAGTGACTGATAAGCACGTAAGTGTGACGCATTTTCACCCATAACTACATTATCTAGGACTCATTTTATTTCTAATAAAGTTGTTTTAAGTCTTTTCTAGGGAATAAGCTCTTGCGGCAAAATTGGCTCGAAAAGTGGTGTTTTACACCCCAGGATAGAGTACTAAAGTCACCCAAGAAATGCACCGGAAGCACCCCAAAAATGTGTCGGAAGAACCCCGGAAAAATTACTATCTACGCCCAAAAATTACTATTTGCACCCCATAAGACAAGTGCTAAAAGGACACCCGTGCAGGATTAGGGGGAGGACATCTTCTTCTCAAATTCAAAAAATGAATTTTGGCGGGAAAATATTTTCATTAACAGCAGAATTTCGATCGGATGTTTGGACGTGATTTAGTGAGATTCAATCCCTGAAACTTAGTGGGTAGACGTGATATGACTATAGAAAGCTAGTATGGGTGATTTTATCGATCAAATTTGGCTGGATAACTTGGTTTAATCCAAATAGGGAGTTGGAGGAAAAACATGAGCTTACACGAGTTGTGAGAAATTTAAACGTGTACTGCACGTGCTTGGAAGACTTAATCGATATTCTGGAGCGTGAAGAAGGTATAGAAGGAAAGAAATACAGCTGCATGCGCGTGGAAGATCAAAAAATGAAAATTTTGGCCGTGGAGAATAATATTGATAAATGAAGATTATTTGGGAGATATGGCCTGATTAAATGAGGATTAGGAGTATAAATAGATTGCTCCAGGTACAAGGACGGGGTGTGGAGAGTTGGGAGCAGTTAGGAAGAACGAGAGAGTCGAGAAATCAAGTGCAGACAAACTCCATTTTCTGCTGCTGTGAAGAACACGAAGAACATAAGACGCACGCAGAACTGTCGTTTTCCAACAGTGACAACGACAATTGTTTGTGGGTCGTATTGCTACAGTGACAACAACACTTCATATTTATCGTTCTCTGTAACAATTCAGTTTGTAACAAATAAAAGTGTTACAAACCCGATTTTATTGTTTTTCTCCCATTTCATTATTGTGAACACCATTTTTGAGCAATAAAGATGAATTTTGAGCGTGTTTCCATGATGATGAGCTAATTCTCGCGTAACCAAGGCACGGAGGAAGCTATTTATGCATGAATAATTGGTAACTATTCTATTTTTCTCTAATTTGTATTTTATAATTCACTCAATCACTACTTTGTAGAATTTTAATTGTTTGCATTATTTTCTTAATTAGTTGTGACTCAATTAGATAGGTTATACTTTGTTTAGATAATCTATGCTTAGGGAATACAATTAATGTTTGAGAATATGCCTGATTATTTGTGAATTAAGAAATAAGAGATTTAAAAGATAATTAGAGTTTTGGAATTTTTACCATCATTCATTCATGTGTAATTCAGGAATCTAGTGTCTTGGTTATTTTCATTCTTGAAATAAAATTTGGAATTAGTTTTCTCTATTTTTAGTTTAAATAAGTCTAGAATCAATTGCTTTCACAAGTCTCAACGAACCTTTTACTACAACAAAGTTGAAATCACATCAGTGACAAAACTATTTAATACATATGGATAACAAAAATAAAGTTTTGAAAAAACCCTCGATCCACAATGTCTTCATGATTTCCTTGGTTACTCCAACTCTCCTTGAACTCTTCGTTATTTCAAGTTCTAGTGATTCTGAACGTGTTCAACTCAGCATCGTTGTTGTTGAAGAACCGATTCCATAGCGATAACAAATTTTTGAAAACAAATATTCTTAATCGTTGTTATGCAGAAACATAGTATTATTATCTTCTCTCCAAAGTTCAATTGTATCTCAACTCTGAAGTAATACTATGGTGATATGTTTCTCCCCCTTAATCAATACTTACATATTTTGTGTAATAGGTAAACCTATTGCTTAAATGATCCACTCCCCCTTACATAATGATCTGTAAATCATATGTATGTAGTATCAAACTACTAAATAATTCTCCCCCTTTTTGTCAATAAAATTAACAAAGGTATGAAAATCGTAGGATCGTAATGAATACAACCAAAAGATATCTCAAGCTTAAGGAAGATGGAGATACTACATAATAACATAGTTAAAATGCAACTCCTCACCTTAACTTTTTTTGATGATATAACACAGTAATAAATACTTAGCGCTCATCCTAGGAGATTAAAAAGATACAAGCATCCTCTTTATAATTCCACAGCCACACTCCCCACAAAGATATAGCAATTAAGCACAAGTTCATTTAAGAACTCTCTCCCATATAATGTTATTCCCGATAGAACAACATGAGTGACCTTACTTTCGTGAAAAAGAAGGATTTTGGACATTAACAAATCACAAGGATTTGTTTCCATAGTATCGACATAAATTTATCTCAAGGCCAGTTACGAACAACGAGACAATTTTATTCGATTTTCCTCAACATAAGAGAATCTTACAGAGTGTGTCAAGCAGCGAATCACAAAAGTGTGATCCAAAACATCAATACTGCGAGAAAAATCTCAAAGAGTTTGTCCTATTTTCCGTTTATAAAAACATAATAGATTTAACTTCTAAGCATATATGAAATATTAGCTCGATTCACGAGAACATAAAGGCACAAATATTTCATAAGATTTTTTCAATAATTAAACCACTAATGATTACATACTGCAAGTTCATCTTCCAACAACTCTAAAATTTAAAAAAATAAATTTAAAAACATGCAAGATGAAAAACGTTGGAAATAGCTATGTGTAATCACAATCTTTGATATACCAAACCCTAGTTATCCTTCTCAAGAATAAAATCCTCAAAAGAAGTTTCTTAGACATAAAATGAAGAAAACAAAATAAAGTAAATTTTTAAGAACTTAGACTTCATCAATTTCATCATACCTTTCTGCAAGTCCATCGAAGAATGACTCTCTAACATCTTCAACCCGTTGAATGGTTAACATGTTGTGCTCCTGACTAAGTACAACGACCTTCCGATTCACAATACGAATATGTTTCCTCATAGTTGTATATTCAGAGATCAGCTTTTTTTGGTTCCTTATCATGACTTTTTTCTTTTCGATCATCTTGAACTGACTATCAAGGAGCCGATTAATTGTAACTGAATGTTAGCAATCTCAATCTTAGAGTCATGTTGAGCATGAGTTAGATCCTTAAAGGAATCAACAATCCAGAAGTTATCTTCTTATCTTGATCCAATCCTTTTCAGCATTCTTTCATGACAAGAACTTACTTCCTTTGAGTCATCCTCATCGAGATTGATTGTTTCATGAGGTCTTTTTGAACTTTCCATTCTTATGCAAGGGTGAAAGTTTGAGTCTCAACTGATTATTCCTTCAACCAAGGGTTTGTGAATAATAGGATTTCTCCACCTCTTTTTATAAGGAAACCCTAATCTCATGATAGGATACGTGAACCAGTTCTTAGTAAAACGAAACTGATTCGCCAACTGGTCCTAAACTGAAGACGGTTGCTGGTTCGACAAAAGACACGTTTTCTCTTCTTACAGCAGATTCTCAGCTCAACAACCTTTGAGTATTGAATACTCAAGCAATTGGAGCACTTAGGAGGACCGCAAAAGAAAAAATTTAACACAAGTAAACAATCAATTGTCAATATTTAATCCTTTCTAGAAAAGATTTAGTTAAACAGGTATTAGACTTGAGAAATCTCGATATTATGGATAATCCTTGATATGTATAGTCCTTGTAACTCTCAAGTTAGATTCAAGGACATATATGTTGAGATTAATCAACAGAGTGAGATGGAATCTCACTACTAGTATCAGGGAGTGATACCTCAAGATTTACTTTCCTGTGATGTTTCTTGTGACTTCTTTCCTTTCTTCTGTTGCGTTTTTATGAGGTTTTGATCTAACTGATAAGCATATGAGTGTGACATAATTATACCCATTATTACATTAGCTAGGCCTTGTTATTTCGCTAATAAGCATGTTTTGAGTCATTTACAGGAAATATAAGCTAATCTGCGCATTCGATAAATAAATGGCTAATGAGAAGCTAAAACAACGTTTGCGACTGAAAACCCAATGTGCAGTCCAGAAAGAGCTGAATTAATAGTCAAGATACTTGAGAATAAAATAATACTTGAATATATGTATTTCATTTAAGGGAGGCAAGATTTGGTAAGTGGAGTTATTGTCAGATATTTTATTCAAAGAAAGAAGGAAAATGATGTTGACATGCAATTTTTTATGGAAAGAAAATGATGGAGTGGGTCCCGTATAAATTGATTGATATTAAGATATTACATGCATGTGAGATCATATTTTTCAACGAAGGAAAGTTAATGAATATGCATGCAACGAGGGGATTTGGCAAATATTTGGATATGAATTGAAGATTTTTACTTTCTCTTACGGTTGTGGGAATATATGGTGTGATCCATTTATGGAAATAAGTTTTCAACAAAGATAATATTCCTGTGCATGTGATATAATTGAGTTTAATATTCATTTTCCCTAACTATGGAAAGCACGAAGTGGTTGCAACATTTAAAAAGGTATCGAGGTAATAAAGAAAGGGAGCACGACTGGAGAGCCAAAAAGAGAAAAAGGGTTTATTTTATTATTTTATTTTCTCCATGTCTTGCTAGATTTTATGTAACTAGGGTTTTTGGTGGAAACTAGTTTGATTGTTTAGACTCAAATGTTAATTCTCCAATAATGATTTAAATGCATAGTGATTTTCTTCAATATGTGCTTGGAAAATTATTGCTTAAATGGTTGAATTGATTAAATATGCTTTCGGTTTGATATATCGTGCTTGGATTGGATTCTTTGATGGTGTATGCTTGTAGATTGATATTTAATTCTTTGAGACTATATTTTGGTTAAATAGCTCTATTGTTTATTTATGCTTTTAAATTGATGTGTCATGCTTAGTAATATTTGATGGGACATGCTTTGCGATTGATAAATAAATCTCTAGAACTATCAACTTAGAAGCAGAGGAAATTACAACGGTGAAACAATTTTTATGGAGTGTGCGTTTTAGAAATTGAATATGAGTTTTACATGATTAGATTGGTGGAAACCTGATTCCCTAGTTACCATCTTTCTTATTACATTTAATTAATTCTTTTTATTTTCATTCTTTTAATTCCTTAATTCTTTCAAAAATCCAAAAACAACGTCTCGGGTTAGTCAATCAGAATTATTGGTTACGGTATTTCCACCGCTCCCTGTGGGTTCGACCCGTACTTTCCTCTGTCTACTAGTTAGACACCGTGCGATTGCGGTTAATATATATAGGGTTCTCCAGAATCCTATCACTAACTTCATGTGCAGCATGGAAGTTTGAAAAATTCTCCGTCTTAAAACGTTTTTCTGAAGAAAAGTTTCCTCGATAAGCAAGACGAGGACCTCTTGAGATACGTTTTAGAGAATCAGAATCACTTGGATTTTCATTTTCTGAACTTAGATCTCCCAGAAGTACTTCCACTATCAGTGCAAGTGCTGATATTTGTAGTGCAATTAGACACTACATTAGGAGAGTAATTTCGCTTATGGAATTTTCGTGTGGAATCACCAAGATTATTTTTCCCATAAGTTTTCTGGTCTTCTGCAGAGACAGAATCCATTTCAGATAGATTTTTTACCTCTTTAAAGCAATTTTCGGAGATTAGAAATCCGTTTCTCTCTAAAGTGACAATTTAGAGCAACATGATTCTTTTTTCCACAGTTGAACAGTATAGTGGAATAGAAACCTTTGTTGCATTGTTTTTACACACAGCTTCATTTGATGTTGGCAGGTTATGTGAATGTTTTTTCCATCCATCTCCTTATAAGTAACTTTCCCAATGCACGGTAGTGCCACAGGAACTGCAACAACAGGCAATGAGTTAATTTTACCTTTTAAAACAGAGTTTTCTTCTTTCAAAGCATGACACTGTTTCTGAGAAAAATAGAAGATCTGCGACAAGTTTCTCTTTTTCCACATGAAGGTTGTCTGCTTCTAATTTGTGAGACTTGAGCAAACATTCTTCTTGCACATATCCTTAGAGAAATTTTCGATATAACCAGAGAGTTCACACACCATTTCAAGGGATTTATCAAGCTCATCTGAAAACTGAGTACATCTTTCTTCAAAATCTCTAATTCTATAGGTTTGAAGCTCAATAAAACTCAACGGCCTTTTGTAGACTTCTGGAAAGTTTCAACTCAGATTCTGATATTACTAGTTTTTCACCTGTGCTATGCACGGGTCTGTTTTTCGCATATGAATTATTGTTAAAATTAATTGTATAAAAAACGAAAATACTATAAAATTTAAAAATATAACTAATAAAAACAACTACAGATGATTGCATTATATGTCGTTACTTCATCGGTCGATGTGTCATCGAGATCATGATACATCATAATTTCGAAAAAAATCTCATTCAACTGCTTGACATTTAATAAATTCTTCCATCTCAATATTATCACCTGATTATAATAGCATTTTATTAAAGATAAAATGGGTATCGAGCAGCGATTTCATCGGTAGCTTAATAGCTTAATAGTCTTCTCTTTTATACCCAAAGCGAGAAGTATTTTTACATGCAAACCATCAAATATAAAATAAATAATAATTTAAATAACACAATGATAATAAAATGATATACCATGGAATATTCATCATCTTTCATAACCAAAATGATGCGTGTTTGACCGGTGAAGTGCAATCTTATATTTCCATGGACAGACCTATATTTCCCATTGAAGACCAAAACCAGAAAGTATGTAATGATTATTAATATGTAGCTCCTAAGCTTTTTCTTGTGATTTTCATACTAACTTTTTGAGATAACCGCATGAGTGAATGTATTATAGTTGAGATCTATAAGACATCGAGTGACTATAAGTATACCCGTGAATTATAGGTGAATGATGTATAAGTTTATCAAGTGTTAATATTAGTAGCACGCAGATTTTGATTATGATATTTATGGAGTCAAATTGAACTATTCATATATATTGAGCTCATATATCGAGTGTATTTAGGCATGTGAATTCTCATAAAACATAATACCTTGATTACTTTAAACATGGGTATTCCCATGGATATATTGTGTGCATCTAAATTGTTTATGTGCATTCGCAAAATCCTATATGTATTGAAGAGATATGCTTCGTTCTGGCGTGATAAAAAAGGGATTCAATGACATAAATATTATGTCTGTGTATTTGTAGGAGTTCAACAACTATTGGAATCGGAAGGTCAGAGCTAAAATCAGAGATATCCTCAATTGTCATTATTGGCGCTATAATCTAATTTTGAGAATGATGAATGAGCTTTAGAATTTAGAAAATGATAAATTCTTTAGTCATTTTCTATAGATTTAAGTCGATTTGTGATTGTTTTGTTTGTCGCCAAAAACACTTTATGACAAATTTGTATCCAACTTTTGACAAAAAATGAATAAAAACTGTGGATCCATCGAATTTATAACTGATTTCCTACTTTAACCATATTATCTAACTAAGGAGACATATTCACACGTTTACAACAACACAATAATAATACGGTAAAAATAAAAATTAGATTTCAATTGTTTTCAAAAAAAATCAAAAAATAATGAATTATTAGGAAAATTAATTTTATCTAATCAGTAATCACCACTGTAATTTTGGTGAAATATATATTTCTAAAGAAGGTTAGACACACACATCATAGATTTTTTTAGGAAGATTACTAATGTTATCGGTCATTAATACATTTTTGGAACTTCTAAGCTACGTAAATAAGATGAATTTATAATTATCGATTTTTTTATATACAATATGCCAATTAATATCTGAATCACACTCATGCTATGCAAAATCATCAGAAGGAAAGCGACAAAAAGGTCAATAACACAGATAAATGAACTGGCAGAGTTTTCTCTTAAATGTAGGATATGTAGCTCAGACATTTATTATAGGTTAATAATTAAATGCATGTGCTATAGAAAAATAACGAAAAAAGTGACAACGTACTTATTTAAGCGAATATAAATATTCAATTAATCAATCATCACTAGCCATATCCATTTTTCATCATTCTCGGTTTAATCTTCTATTGCCTATGTTTCCAAAGCATCGCCAAATTATTTCAAAAATAAGGTTCATGTAGTTAGGTTGCATTTTATACTTCCGTTTCAGGTTGCTGCCATGAAGTGAGTAGAAGATAGGAAGTTAAAAATATTTGAATATAGGAGTCTTCTAACAACTAAACATCTTACCCAACATCTATCAGTTCAAAATGGACAATGTATAAAGAATGCATAGATTATTGCGAGTTTGAGATAGTTATAGATCCTAAAGAAAATGGAATAGTAAAAATGAAAATCCTAGTTTTCAAGTATAAAGCAGGGTCAGATTGTCTCTATCTACCTTTTTTCTCTCTCTATCTTTCTTTGCTTTCAGATGATGGAACTGCGACGATAGCTTTCTGAGTTTATTGGTTGATAAAATTTAGAAAAATTACTTGCAAGGGTTGCACATTTTGAAACCATATGGTCTAGTTTTGGACTTGCAATACTTTCAGGAGATGCCTATAATAATCAGCATTTATTATAGGAAAATCAACTAAAATGGAAAATCAATAGAAAAATGGAAAATGGAAAATGGAAAATCAACAGGTACTCCCCTGTTTCATTTAGACAAATCAACATCTATTAGCTGGACTCAAAATCATGATTGGGATGAAGACCATTATGAAGTACACCTCATTATCACTTGCAATAATCGCATTTATATTAACTATTTTTGTGTTTGGGTTCAGTAAACCATACCTAATTGATGCAATGCCCACATTTTAAAGAGATTGGGTCAATATTCTTTGATATATAAGGTTGTTTTCTTTAAATTTCCAAGCAACACTTTGTGCTAGAAGTTTCAGAGATGATAAATTTTAAAAAATAAACGAAAGTAATAGATGGGGTGTATCTGGTTTGACCTTGTATGAGCAGTGAGCATATTATTTTAAAAACAAATAATCTTATCCTCGATTTAGTACTTGTTACCTCTTATAGCCGCCGCCAAATTGGTTACACAATTGAAAGTACTTGTAAAAGAAACAACAAAAAAACATGAGACAACGAAAACCTAAATCGCAAAAAATAAAGGAAAAAAACCCAAAAAATCTCCAAACTGTGAAGAAACCTGCAAGCGAAATTCGCCTTTTGCTCAATGTTTTATACGCACACTAAACCCACGAATTCCATAAACAAAGACTTTTTAGGAAATAATATTATTTCAATATCCAAAAATATCTACAATTATTATATCTTGGGTCAACCACATTTAATTGTTGCAATATTTTTGTTGGTGTAGATTCTATACTAAACTAAATAAGAAACCACTGCATCATCTGCATTCTATCTCAAATTCAATTTAAGAAGAATTAGATTACTAATCACCAATATTACTTTACTTGATAAATATAAACACAAAAATATACTTTTAGATGTCTTGCCTCCTTTGGTGGACATTCAACTTGCTTTGTCACCATTCATATTATATATTGAAAAACTTTCTATATCGGTTTCTCTCTTTCCTTTAACTTTGCGATTCCTTCTTTAAAAAAAAAAAAACACTGCGATTCCATTGTTTTCTCTCTCGGTAAATGAGGGAGAAAAGGAAAATAATAATAACAATAATAAATAAGATTTTACCGAGGGGCGGATATCTCACAGTGGGTCGTTTATTTAGAGAAAAAATTGGGTTCCGTTACATATGCCAAGATTTTAAAGAGAAAGAGATTACCAATTTCTTCCATGCGAAAATCTGAAAACTATTGGCCATCCCATTCACATAACATTTGTAGCGCTAACGGTTTCGAGGATACCTGCAAAACTACAACAGATTGATGATTAGACAACAATATAACAAATTGGGAAAAAGAACGAAATCCCATTGAAATAACCTTTCATGTGAAAACTATCGGCCATCCCATTCACATAAAATTTGTAGCGCTAACGATTTCTGGGATACCTGCAAAACTACAACAGATTGTTGATTAGACAACAATATAACAAATAGGGAAAAAGAACAAAAAAAAAACAAAAAAACGAAGCTGCCATTAGAAGAGAGAAGCGGCGTGGCTTATGCTCCAATCACTGATATAAAGAAAAACTTTTCCATAAATAAAAAGATTTTGTTTTGAAAATAATACTAATCGATATCTAAAAATATCTGGGATTTTTATATTTTTGGCTAGTTGTTTTTATTTTTCTATTGTATAATTTGCATTACTTTTGGAAAGTTCAGGCTACGAAAATCTTGGTTTACCTAATTTATATTTTTATTTTCTATTAATGGAATTTTCCCGGTAAATAATAATATATTTTTCTTACCCGTACACAACATTTTTAGCATATTTTCCTATAAGATAAATAAATAAATATTATTGTTGGCCAATTATATTTATTTGTTGAGTTATTTTTCCAAAAAAATTATTGACTATTTTTTACACGTATAAAAAAGGAAACTGTTTCTTCTTTTTTTATATTTTTTATGAAATGAACAATATTAAGAAAAATAATGTTGAAACCAATATTCATTTTTGTTGATTATAGTTTTTTATCAAGGTTTTTTGGTTCCTCATTTTTAGTTTTGTTTAAATCATGTTATGCTACTTCCATGGTTTTTATTGACGGTTTTATATTTCGAACTATAGGACAGGATTAACGATCGATTTTTTACGGAACGGGTAGCACGTTTTGATCCGGTAAGCATTCATAACTCTATGTATATTGATTTATAAACTTTGATCAAAGTATTTTTACTTTTCGAATTGTAAATGTAATCGCAGTTAAAGTTAGTGATAATATTGATTAATAGCTTGGAATTGTAATTAGGATTAGTTTAATTATCAAAAACTGTAATTGGACATTGGACATTTTTCTTTTTATAATTTTGAGATTGATTTAATTCTGTGATGAAATCATGATCAACGATATATTTTTTTGATGTGATTTTGTTTTAATTTTCTTTGTAATCTTTTTTTATTTATTTTGTTTGTGAATTTAATTGTTAGGATTAAATGTGGCCGATTTTTTTATTAATATTTTTGGTAATGTGTTAGATTTTATTATATTTAGTTACTTTAGGTAATTTATTTGTTTGTTGCGGAATCTATTAGATTTTATTATATTTATTTGTTTGTAAGGTCAACATTCCTGGCGCTGCCAGCAATTCTGTGTCACAATCTGTGTGTCCAAACAGAATTCTACACAAACCAAATCAATGGATGGATAGTCCGTGTCCAACAAGGATTTGGAGTTTGCTGTTAATCAAATATCCAAGCCAATGTCCGTGAATATTTCAAATTCAAATTTGAGAGACAAGTACGTGAGTAAATCTGCTCATGCAGATCATGCATTGACAGTAACCAAGACTAACTCGGATTTGGGTGAGTCTCCGGTTTTGAAAGGGAATGGTAATGCCGTGTCCAACCAAAACAAGGATATATCAACATCATCAACAGTTTGGACGCCAGTAAAGGGTAAAAACTCACCCACTAAATTTACTTTTAAACCTTTTATGACGCCTTTGGCGGATGAGCTTTTGAGAACTGAGGTAGTTGTTAATAACCAGTTTGATGTCCTAGCTTCTGAGTTAGGCCTTGCCAATGATACTATTGGGGTTTTTGAGAAAGAGGAGGAACAAGAGGTTTCAAGTGACTCAGATGTTAGTATGGGCTCTAAAGAATGGGGTGAAGTTGATGCAGATATTCGAGCTAGGAAAATGGCCAAGCAAGCTGCTAAAATCATGGCTACGCGTTCTTTGCAATCTGATGCTAACTTGGAATCATCTAACAAGGATTCCAAGTCCAACGAGGATGCTCCAAGCCGTGAAACTGACCCCAACAAGAAAAATCAAACCGGGTTAGAGGATAATGTGTTTGATATGAATAATATTTTGACTAAAGTAGAACTTGAAGAGGCAAGCAACATTCAGAATGATGATGTGCGTGCTAAGTTTATTCGAAATCCAGCCTTTAGACAAGAGTATTTCAAGGAAAAAAAGGAGCTAATGGATAGAATGTCAACTAAGAAAAATGCTCAATCTCCTATTAAGCTTGTTCCTGGTGGTAATTATGCTTCAGATGATGATGAATGTGAATATGATGATATATATGAAGATGAATACAAGGGGACTTATGGAGATCCTGATTTGACACAAATAATTGTTGGTTAGAAGAATTTTAGAGTTGGAAATAAGGGGCGCAGACGTTTTTAATGTTCCTAGATTTCCTATTTATGTGATTTATGTGGCTTAAGGAGCTTAATTTATGAGTTTTTAGATATTTTGTTGCTTTTTTTTTGCCCCTTTGGTTTATGGGGGTGGGGAGGCCTTGAGCCTCCCATTTTGTAATTCTTGTAACTTTTTTTGCTTCAATAAACCATTTTGACCTAGCAAAAAAAATGTGTCACAATCTGATTCGGAAGTGGAATCTACAGATTTGGGAAACCGTGTTATACAAGGAAACTCACCACGTCTTCTGAGGAATACGAGGCTATTTTGAAGTTGATTAATAACCCCTCTTCTCGTCATTTATAATGCGTGTTCTATATTGGAACATCAATGGAATTGCACGTGACAATGCTCAGTGCAAACTTAAGGAATTAATTAAAGAGTTCAAGCCGGAAGTTTTCTGTCTGGCTGAACTTAAAGTTCACTGTTGTTTTGGGATAAAAACTGATTCTGCTAGTTTTTGGTAAATTTGGGTGTGTTGATGAGAAATGAATTCAAACCCTAAACAAATGTATTGCACATGAGTACTTTTAGATTCGAGAGATCAATCTGTAAGACTCAGGCCTAAACCAAGAAATGGTCGTTCCAGATTCAATTCGGTCACAAAGTGAAGGAGAAGGGTTGATCTTAGGGAGGGAAGCGAAGAAGGTGTTAGAGATCAGAATGTTGAATTATGAAGGTGTGGTTATTTTATGACTTGTATCAGAATATGGTTTCTGGCTACTTGTGTTGATAACATTTCTTGTGTTCTTTGAGGGTGGTGTGATTCGAACCCAGCACGTAGTGTGCGTTAGGTGAATGCTCCACCTTTGTGTTGCATCCCCCATTTTGTGACATATTTGATGTCTCGAGTATTTTGTAAGAAAACACATACAGCAGGCTGCCGAGTGGGGCAAGTCGTGTGACTTGCCGCTTAAAGCAGCATATAGTGCTTTTAGGTCTAATAATAAGATTGATTGTGAAATCAATATTTATAAAACATCGTTTATAATTGATGTATATGAAGCATCGCTTTTAAACAAGCAGCTCAAAATAATCGATGTTCATGAAGCATCGTTGTTTTTGAGCTCGTCTAAGTTAGTCGCGGAGCTTAATGTCTTAAAAGGAGCGTGACCGGCAATTTTTAGGGAATTGGTAGGAGCTACGCGCGCATCCTAGAGGTTGGCCGGTCAGTCCCTATGGGAGAGTGGCGGATGGGAGACATTCTAGCATCCTATCGTTCGGCCCATGTTAGATATGGACCGGTTAAATCGCCTAGCCAAGTTGAGTGGATGAGATGATTTTCGTCAGTTAATGGCTGCTGGTAAATTATTAAAAGCAGCGCGACTGGCCGCCTTTGGGCGATCGTTTGAGATCCGTATGGGCAAGCTATGGTTTGGCCGATCGCTCCTCATGAAAGAGGGGTGGCTAGTGATCGTGGTGTCACCCTGTTAGCCACCTGAAATTAAATCTAAGTCGTCCGACTAGGCTAGCGAAGTTGGACGGACGAGATGATTTGCGGCAGTCGCAAACTATCGTTGATTGAATTTTAGGGTTTGAAGCGGTGTGGCCAACCTACCTTGGGCAAAACGATTTGAGGTGTTTGCCGCTAATTTGGACAAATCGATTGGGACAGACATAAAGATGGGTTGCCGGCGAGCATGGTGGCATCTCATTGGCCGCTTGAAATTAGATCTAGGCCGTCCGACTAGACTAGCGAAGATGGATGGCCGTGATTGTTTTACGACACTATCATGCTGTCCTGACATGTCGTGAGTAGTTCGACCGGCCAGGGATGGAGATGAGTTGCCGGTGAATACGCCTACACCTCATTGATCGGGCGAGAGAAGATCTAAGCCATCCAACTAGGCTGGCTAAGTTGGTCGGACGCGATGAGTTTTAGACTGTCGTGGCCAGTCTCAGCTCGTTGAGCTTCTTTTCAATAGCGTGATCATCCTAACTTATGGCCAACGATCAGGGGTGTTGCTGGCGGTCTAAACGGATTCTAATTGTATGGTATGATAGTTGGCCCGCCGGTGGACGCCATGTAGCTTGCTTGATCTCGCTGGGAGAAGGCCAAGCTTGTTGAATTGGCCGACCAAATCGTGTGGTCGTGATTGTTTTGAGACTGACATGAGTAGCCTATGTTTAATTCCCTAAGGAATTAGGTATGTCGACCAACCAACTTTCAATCTTAATTAAAAGTGCGTGTGGCGCTTTTGGAGCGATCTGATTGGTCGGCGGAAAAGGGGCCCGACAAGTAGCAACATGGAGCGTGGCCGGGCGGCCACGGGCGGCGCCTGCTGGGGCAAATCGACCGGCCAAGTGGCGCGGCCACGCCTCCTTTTGCTGCTGCTCTTGCTTGCCGCAGTTCCTTTTTATTTCTTGTTTTCTGATTTTGGGTAGGATCTTGTTCCTACTAGCTCCGTGATGGATCCATTTCCTAGTTTGCCTAGGTTTAGTTTCGACCAATAGGGTTTGAATTATTGCGCAGGGCGCAAAAAACACTAATTTTTGCAAATTGATAAAATTAGGTTAAAAGGATTGAATTTT
>JAJJMB010014758.1:544447-608855 GCA_023531105.1 Papaver atlanticum | reverse complement strand
CCATTCTGGATAAATTTCATATAAATATACTGAATTGCTCAATACACTTGTAAGTAAAGAGGCATGGGCACTCATCACTTTTAAATGGCTCAACTTCTTTGTAGAATGATGGCTCATTAAATACAGGGTTTTACAATTTTAGCCCTGAACTAAAAACCACCATCAATAACTGTACTGCTAGTTTCCTTCAGAAACTTTATGTGGAAGGTTACAAGAAGGAAGTTATTCACAATGCTGCTGGGTTTGCTATAGGTAACATATGGATTTTTTGGTCCGACAGTATGGCTACTCCTGTTGTTGTAAACTCAAGTAGGCAAGCTATAACTATCGAGATGGAGGGTTTTTTGATTTATTTTGTTCATGCAAGTTGTTTTCAGGTAACACGGAGAAGGTTATGGCAGCAACTTTCTATCCCTGATGACAACACACCTTGGTTGGTCATTGGCGATTTCAACTGTATGTTACGTAATGAAGAAAAAAGGGGTGGTCGCGAACCAAGAAATTCTGCTATTACTGATTTTAGTGACTGGATGGATAACAATAACCTCTTTGAAGCTGAATCTTTAGGTTCTAGTTACACATGGGCTAATGGTCAATCGGGGGTTCGTAGAATTCTTTGCAAACTTGATGGTGTTATTATTAATGAGGTGTGGCTAACAAAATATGAGAATTGGCGGTGTAAAGCTTTTCCAAGGGAAGTTTTCGAACATTCTCCTCTCATTGGTTTCCCTTTTGTTAATCCAAGGCCGAAGCGAGCTCCTTTTCGAATTCAAAAGATGTGGTTTACACATCCTGATGTTATGAACATGGTAACAGACAGTTGGAATGCTCCGGTGAGTGGTTCTCCAGCTTATATTTTCCTATTTAAATTAAAGAGATTAAAGGCAGCAATGAAAGAATGGAATATTAGAGTTTTTGGCAATGTTTATACTTGGTTAAAACAGGCCAAACTGAGAATGGAAATTGCTTTACGTATCTCGGATGAGGATCCTCAAGATGAAACAAAGCTTAATTCTGTGAAGGAAGCTAACGTAATTCTTCAGGATATTCGTACTTAGCATTCAATTATGTTGAAGCAAAAATCACGGAATAAGTGGCTTGTGGATGGTGCTAGTAATACGTCTTTTTTCCATGCTAACATCAAAACTCGAAGGAGTAATAATCTTATTTCGGAGCTTGTAGATGACAATGGCAATACAATCACTGACTTTGATCTTCTAAGAGACTATACGGTTCAATTCTTTGAATCCAAGTTCAATGGGGTAGAACTGCCTATTGAGGATACTCTTTTCCATTATGAGCATGACAGCATCTCCGAGGTTGAGAGTCAAGCCATGGATGCAGTTCCTACTATGGAAGAAATCAAAGCAGCGGTTTTCGACTTGGGAGCTGATAGTGCACCGGGCCCTGATTGGTTCTCAGGTTGTTTGTACAGGCAGTGTTGGGAAGTGATTTAACAAGATCTTTTTAATTCTATTTCTTTTTGCTGGCAGCATCATATTATTCCCAATGGAGTGAACTCAAGCCTATTGCTCTGATTGGCCAAGGTGAGGGGAGCTAATACTCTTCATAACTTTCGTCCTATTGCTCTTAGTAATTTTTTCTTTAAAATGTTTACTAAGATTCTGGCTTCAAGATTGGGTAGTGTTCTTGATAAGTTGGTTTCGGAAGTGCAAGTTGCTTTCATGAAAGGTAGGAACATTCATGAGAATATCAGCGTTGCTTCTGAAATGGTTAATGACTTGAAAACTAAGCGTAAAGATGGTAACGTGGGTCTTATGTTAGATATTTCTCAGGCTTTTGACACGGTTAGCTGGTCTTTTGTCTTGGAGGTTTTTCGAAGATATGGTTTCTCTGAAAATTGGTGTTCTTGGATTTTGGTGATCCTAAATTCATCTCGTATTTCTATCCTTCTTAATGGAAATCCCGAGGGTTTCTTCAAAATTAATAGAGGTTTGAGACAAGGTGATCCCTTATCGCCTCTTATTTTTGTGCTAATTGAAGATGTGCTTAGTAGAAATCCCACCAAGTTTTTTAACGAAAAAATTATGACTCCAATGCTGTCGAAGAAAGGTATTTCTCCAACTCATCGTTTCTTTGCTGACGACATTATGATTTTTTGCAAGGGCAATTTGAAGAGTTTATGCAATTTATTGAGCTTGCTTGGTAAATATCAAACTGCTTCTGGTCAAACTGTTTGTCGTCAAAAAAGTAAAGTGTATTACGGTGGTAACTCTATGAGTAGATGTCGGACTTTCACTGATTTATTGGGCATGGAAGTCTCTAATTTCCCGGATCGTTATTTGGGTGTTCAAATTATGCCAGGAGCTGTAAAGTATCGGCATATTTGCAATGTAATAGATAAAATCAAGAATCAACTGGCAGTTTGGAAGGGAAGATTGCTCTCGTTTCAGGATCGTGTTGTTCTAATTAATGTTGTGATTGCTAGCTACTCTATTCACAACATGGCGGTGTATAAATGGCCTCGTAAATTTATTGACCAATGTGAAAGAGTTATCCGTAACTTTCTTTGGTCCGGTGATTCAGAAACGAGTAAGAAGTAGGTTGTTGCTTATGATAAAGTGTGTTTCCCGGTAAAAGAAGATGAATTAGGAATTACTAAGATGTCTGTTACCAACAAGGCTTTACTCATGAAACTGTGGTGGAATATTCGTACTAGCACAGAGAAATGGGCGCGTTTTCTGTATGCTAAATACACTACAAGGGTAGAATAAAGGAGTATGGGGTGAATTCATCTATTTTGCATGGAATCAGATCAGTTTATAGTGAGGTGGACCGTAACACTAAAGTTTTACTTGGAGATGGGCGCTCCACTTCTCTGTATTTTGATATTTGGGTTGGAAATCATTGCATCGCTGATCTTATTGGTGCTGAGGGGTTGGACAATAAGGTCAAAGTGGGTGATATGTTGCTGAATAATGAATGGGCCATACCGGACATACATAGACAAAATATGATACGTGCTGGAGTGGATTTGGAGGACTTGCCAAAGCCAATGGGTGGTGCTGATACTCGTATTTGGATGCCAGACGTGAAGGGATTTTTTTCTGTCCGATCTGCCAAGGAACTAATCAGAAAAAGGTATGAAAATCTGGACATTTATGCCTTAATTTGGAGGTCTGTGGTTCATCCGAACCTAGCTGCTCAAAACTGGAAAATAATTCGTAAAGTGTGCGCCACTGCTGACAAGCTTAGAAGCCGTTTCAAAATTAATATGGCCAGTAAATGTTATCTATGCAAAAATGATGAGGAGTCTTTAAATCACGTCTTGTGGAGCTGTCACTTTGCAACACAAATATGGTCGTGGCTGGCAGGTATTTTTAACCTTCAACCACATTTGAATCTCATTACTTCTTACAAATCTGCGAAGGGGCATAGTGCATTGTTAAGGACCTTTGGTTAATTGCTAATTTGATTGTTAGAGCTGAGTTGTGGTTGACCCGAAATAAAGTGGTTTATGAGGGGCATACAGTAAACATACATTTCTTCAAGAAGCGCATATTCCATCTTATTTATGAACATTCGATTAGATTGGAGAGTTTTATGCATAATACAGTGGAAGACTTGGCCATTCTAAATTTCTTCCGTGTTCGGCACAGAAAGGTAAAATCTTACCAGCCTATTGAATGTTTTTGGAAGCCTCCTCCTAGAAATGTTTTGCTTCTTTGTTGTGACGGCACAGCTAGGGGTAATCCAGGAGTGGCAGGAGCAGGTGTGGTAGTTAGAGATGCTGATTGCAATGTTGTGGGGGCTATGAGTATTGGCCTTGGTATTACTAATAACTATATGTTTTTGGTATTATTGTTGGATTAGAGTGGGCTTCTAAATGGGGTGTTCACAACATTATTGTTCGTTCTGATTCAATTAGTATTGTTACGGTTTTAACCAATTTAGTCGTGCCTTGGATGGTTAGGAGTCGCTGGTTCCAAATTCAACAAGCTTATGATACAATTGATTTTGAGCATACTTATCGTGAAGCAAATTTTGCTGCAGATGTCATGGCAAAAAGAGGGTGTTTGCTTGGTAATGGGGAAGGTATTAGTTACGATGAAAGACCTTTATTTCTTACTTCCATAGAACTCCCATATGTCTTTTATTTTAGATTCAAGTAATTTTTGAATTTTGGGGTCTCTCGACCTCTTTTTCTTGTAATTGCTATGTACATATTGCTATTTATTAATACAATTTTGGACTTACAAAAAAACAAAAAAATATTTGTTTTTTGTGATTGGCCAAAAATATATTGTGAACCAAAAATATTATAAAATTACTATAAAAAGATATTATGGTGGAGCCAGAATCAACCAGAAGCTCCGGTTAACGAGAGCGCTCGAAAAAACTCTGTTTTTATATAGAGAATTCCATTAGTAATTAATGGAAGCATATCATCAGAGACTGACAACATGGTATCTTTTCCTCTGGATTCGGAAGAATCAACTAAGGAGTTATCCTTTGAGGTAAGTCCCAAACAGTTGGCATAATCAAAACTGGTTGGAGACATGTTTGTACGTGACTACAGATTCTACAAGATTCCTAAACACAGACTTATTAGGTCTTAACGTGTTTGCCTAGTCTGATAGCAACTGAAAACGCTGTGCGTACCAATATACACCACCAACTTTTTATTAGGCAATCTGTATGGACAAACTCAACACAACTCTGAGAGTAAAAACTTAATCAAGGAAAGTGTCTAGAGTTATATCTCTTTCTCTCTTGTTGTTATAACATTTACAGAATTGAATTCGTGAACCTAATTACAAAGAGAGTTCTTGGGAGGTACCAAAGACCAATGTCCAAGGATCAACCAAGTCTTTTCCAACTAACAAGGTTGGACCTAGCTATTGTGATTGATTAATGCACAACCTGTGATATTTCAATTATAAAGATAAACAATATAATACGGAAAAGATATAACACAGACACTATAAGTTTTGTTAACGAGGAAACTGCAGATACAAAACAACCCCGGGACCTAGTCCAGATTGAACACCAAACTGTATTAAGCCGCTACAGATATTAGCCTACTACCAATTAACTTCAGTCTAGAATGTCGTTGAGCCCGAACTCAGTCTCCCACTGATTAAGGTACAGTCGCGCTCCTTACGTCTCTTGAATCCCAGCAGGACTCTACGCAATTGATTCCCTTAGACGATGTCACCCACGACTAAGAGTTGCTTCAACACCAAATCTGCCTCCTACAGATTAAGCCTATATTTGATTACCTGTTTTACGATTTAAACGGATGATCAGATCAAATAATAGATCCAGGTGATGGAAATCGATAGCAACTTAGAAAAGAGTTTGGCTATCCTCAAAATCCGGACTTATTCAACCCGAAGTGCAGCCTAGATTATTATTCACCTCACAAGTATAAAACTTGCGGAATCAACAAAGTATGAGACGAAGAGACTTTGTTGATTACTATCTATCTTGATTGATGGAGCAATGCTCTACAAACAATCAAGTTCAGGATACTCAAGTTATCAAGATAAAACATAATTGGACCTGGCTTCACGATCCCAATGAAGTCTTTGTAGTCGTTAAACCCTTAAAAGGGTTTCTGGAGAGGACGACTCTAGATACAACTAGGACACACCAAAAAGTAGTGTCAGGATTCGAAGATCCCAGTTGCCAAGAGCTCTCCTCATATAGACTTCAAAGCCTAGGTTGATTTAGGTTTAAGCTAAGGTAGCTTTGGAACCAAGCAAGCAATATCCACCGTTAGATAAAAGCTTTTGAAAAGACGAGGGTACCCAAATACATCACAATCTTGTTGTTTTAACCTATAAGTCCTCTTACCAAGTGTGACCGTCTATGGACAAAGTCGAGACAATACAACAACTGCGGTATTCACACTTTGTGTGATTGTCTATGGATACGAGATCGAGACAATACGACTACCAAAGTGTGATACTTGATAATAGGTTCGGACTTAACCAAACTCGATAGGATCACTATCAAGTATATCGGAGTTAACGTTTGTGTATTTTACTTTATTATAATAAACAATTATATTGCGGAAATCAAAGTAAAAGACACAACAAGATTTTGCTAATGAGGAAACTGCAAATGCAGGAAAAACCCCGGGACCTAGTTCAGAATTGAAGACTCTCAGAATTAAGCCGTTATACAAAATCTACACCAACTTCGTATAGTTGAGACCAAGCAACTACCCCTAGTTCACTTATTTTCCTTAGTATCCCTGCCTTCCGACTTCGAAGGTCACGCACTAGTACAATTCCTTTGGATCGCATTCCAAACAGTAAAGGAACAACAAATCTGTTTGGTAACAACTATTTTGATTATTTCAAGATAAAGATATCTCAAGTCATACGCAAAGGCTCTTTTGTTTAATCTAATAAACTAATTTACCTGGTTAGATCAATCTATCCAATAACTACAAAAGCAGTTAAGTTTAGATTCGCGATCAATCAGTATAGATCTCAACGAGAAACTATAAAGTGATGTCGATCTCACGCAACTAATCAATCGAATAAATCCGATTCTAGTTGGATCCCAGACAATCAAGGTTTGTGCACACACAAAGATATGAGAACTAATAAGAAATCTTCTTCGTCTTCAAATCTTCTTTAATCTTCAATAATAACCTGCACAACACCACTTGAATCTCTTGTGATCAATCACACATAGAACGGAGTCTGTTAATAATGGATTATCACAAGATGTCTTTAGATCTAACAATAGTTCTAAAGATCTCGTCGATACTTCGATCTAGTTTGAGTTAATCTTATATTAGAAGAGAAGATTCTCAAGAATAAACAAACTAGGTGCAATCAAAGTTTCAACAACCGTTAGTCAATCAAATCAATTGAAAACTAATAACACTGGAATTATCTAGTTTCCCACCAACGGTACTCGTAGAGATTCTTGATCCCACAGAAGTATTTATGCGAGCGGTCGTAAGAGATTTCACCTAATTATGATACTTTGCTCTCCGAATAGACGGCTCCACCAGAAACAACAAGAAATAAAGTTTGCATGGCTCTTAGAACAGTTTCCTAGAAATGCAAACTTAGGTATTTATAGACCAAGGATGTTTCAAGGAATTTCCAAAATCGAAAATATTCTCAAGATATGCAATGAATGGCAAGATTCGGTTTTCTTAATTCCAATAAATGCTTGTCCAATATTTCCAAAATATCTCAATAGAAAATCTCAAATTAGTAAATGCACATTACTAATTTTTATTCTCTAGAGATATGCATGTAATTAAGGCATATAAAATCAAAAACCTTAATCAAAAGATTCTTAATTTATCTCGGCACAAGATCTCCTTGAGTACTAAGGAATATCTTTGAACAGTAAATGATAAGAGTTACTGTACGTTTTCAAAGTATGTTGACATCTCTTCACTGTAAATCTTTATTCATATTTACATGGATTTACATTCTTGGAATCGGTTATACCACACTTCCAAACAAGTTTAGAATTGGTTGACCTGTATTCCAAGATAACTATGTGATTGATCAAATATCGAATCACATACATGGGTTTAATCGGTTCTACCAATCACTAGGATCGGTTATACCTCAATATGGAAATACTTGTGACCGGTCACAAAAGTTACCAGGACCGGTTACATCAGTTACCAGGATCGATTACCATATTCCCATGGTATTGCTTGTGATCGGTCACACCAGTTACGAGGATCGGTTACACCAGTTACCAGGACCGGTTACCAATTACAAGGATCGATTACACAATACTCTGTGATCGGTCACACCAATTACTAGGATCGGTCACACCAATTACAAATATAGATCATACCATCTCATGGTGATTACTTAGGATCGGTTACACCAATTAATAAAAACTAGTCATACCAAATCATAAGTCAGGCATTGTGATTAGTTATACCAAGATACATAACCAAGGTTAAGATCGGTTCTACCATCTCACACATATTGGTCATCCAAAGATTTGCAATGAATAGCCGAACCAATAAGCCTAATGATTTCCCTTTCGATTCACGAAACAAGTTCATGAGTGTACTTCATTTAAAAAAATGTAAAACATTGTTTCCTAGGATGAAATCTTCACCTTAACCCATTCACATAGTCATAACAGTATATACAAGATTATGTCGATGTCATATCTATGAAGTTCAAAAGATAAGCGTTATACTTCATAGTCTAATTCCCTAATACTATTATCATACAAATATGACCATGTCACATCACTAGAGCATTATACAATATGTACAGTATATACAGGTTCGCAGTTATGTTTTCAATATCGCACGACTTGAAAGATACGTTAGGAATGAAAAAGTTCAAGTAAATATTACTAACCTCAAGTGGAAGGATGATGTCGTCGTTGTAGTTCGCTACTTCTTCACATTCTTCAGGTCTTCGGAGTAATACTTTTATGTCTCAACATTCCTAGACTTTCTAGTTTAACCTAAACGAAGTTGACTCTAGTATATAATCAAGCGACTTTAGATGAGTTTTGACACACTAAAATATGACAACCAAACTTGACATACCAACGCTTGGTGAGTTCAACCGAGCTATGCTCTAACATCTTTGAATCTTAATCAGATATACAGGATATACACTATGGTTAGGTAAACCGTAACCGAATCATGTATAAAGACTATGTTCAACATGGTTAGCCGAAACTAGCCGATTTGAACTTAAAAACTTAACACTCATTTTCATGTTCACTAAGATATTAATATTGACTCACAATCATGTGATCAAATGAGTCTAGTGTTAATTAGAGAAATTATCAAATGCAAATTACTTCGTAGAAATAATTTAATCGCAATTGAATCATGATCGACATAGATCGACATAGATTAAGCCTTTTATATCATTATGCAAATATTGATGTAAGAAAGGATGAACTTTTGTCTACAAAGATTAAGTCTATTATATGTCATTGTGCAAATAGTGATGAAAAATAGAATAAATCTTTGATTATTCCGCAGTATTGGTCTTTCCCTGATCCAAATCTTTGTGCATATACTGTGTTGTTCCGTAAGTTCTCTTATGTTGAGCATGACCAATTGCATTGATCATTTTCCTTGTGGTTAATTCAATTGAGATTTTTGGATACAAATTCATATTCTTATGTGATTTGTTAATGTCCAAAGAAATCCTTCTTTTCTTGTAAAAGTAAGGACGCTCTTGTTGTTCCTTCGGTAATGACATTTTATGGGGGAGAGTTCTTAATTGAACTTGTGCTTAACTGCCAAATCATTGTGGGGAGTGCGGCTGTGGAATATTATAGGGGTTATCTTATATCTTTATAAACTCCTTGATGAATGCATTTAGTTTCGGCTATATGATTGCATCTAAAAAAGTTGATATGTGCTTTCTTTTGGTCATGAAGTGTCTTTATGGAAATTTCATTAGGATCCCACTAGTTTTCGTAACTTTGCCAATTTTATTGACAAAAAGGGGGAGAATTAATGTGTAGTTCACACTACAAATACATATGGTTTCCGGATCATTATGTAAGGGGGAGTGGTTTTCATGTGAGATGAAGTATTGACTAAGGGGGAGTGATACAATTGACTTTGATGTTGTATAATGATACACTGTATAACAATGATTGAGAGCAACAGTTTTCTCATTGTTATAGCTACGGATCTTCAACAACAATGATGCAGAGTTGAACACATTTAGAATCATTGGAGTACTTGGAAGTGACGAAGATTTCGAGTAATGTTGAAGAACCAAGGAGATCAAGCATGTGGATGAGAAGCTGCAAAGTTTATTTATTTTGTATTCCATATGTATTGATAGTTTTGTCACTAAAATTGACAAAGGGGGAGATTGTTAGAGCATTGCTCGGTCGAACTCGCAAGCGTTGCTATCTCAAGCTTGTTTGTCAAGTTTAGTTGCCAAAACTATAAGTCTTGATTTCTAGTCTACTTATAGCTAAGTCTCGGACTAGGATACTAAGTGTAGTTGAGCTCTAGACTCCACGGCGTTCATCATGCAAAGACGAAGAACTACTCAAGGAACTTGTGGAACTTCATCGACAAAGAGGTATGTGGAAACTTGAACTTATCTATCACTCAAAAGTCTATCTATTCTATCTCCTATCTTGAGATAAAAGTCGTATTGCAATATAGACTTCGATTATACACATTTGTTATTTCGAGACGAATTTATCTCGCTTATCTATTTCTCGAAATATGTGTTGGTAAGCTTTCTCTTTGGCCAAGTTCATCTTTACTCGTGACGAAAGTCATGTTGATTATTTCAATATCTTGAAAATCGCTTTGATGAAAAATAGTTTGTGAATAACAACTATATAACATCCTCTAAGAATGTTTCAATGATTTAAATGAGAGTTTAGAACATGTAACCACCTTTGGATATAAGCATAGTGTGTTTTCACATTTGTGTAAAAGTCCAAAACCGAGAACCCAAAGTATGTGTACCCGTACGCGTACTGGCGGTTGTTGGAAATCCGGGACAGTATGCGTACCCGTACGCGTACTGGAGGAAAGTTCACATCCGTGAATTTCTGTTGGAGTTTGGAAGTGAAAACAAACTCAATCCGGTTACTTAAGTATGCATACCTGTTCGCATACTTAGGTAGGTTACTTTCTAAAATCGGTTTGTTCATGAACTAAAACATTTATATATTAAGGAATGCAATCTTTGCAAACCGTGGCTATAATGTTCATGAATCGATTCGAGTGAATCAAAACTGATTTTGCTTCGATTGTGTCTTGTATACTTCTATAAGATCTAAGCAATTGAACAACTCTCTAACTAGTTCATTTGAATCATTTGAACTAGTTATGGTGAAGATGAATAAGGTTGATATGAAAGTGCTCATATGGCTAACCATTGGTTAACTATTGTTGAACCAACTAGGTGTACACCTTTAGGTACGGTTACTCAAACCTAAATGAAGTCACATTTCATTTGTGTATAACAAGCTAAGTTCGATCTAACGGTTGAAAGATATTAGCTTGAATTTAATCATGTTTTCATTTAACAGTGAATATTGAATGCTTTGTTACCAAGGTAACTTAGATTGCAAACCCTGATTTGGAGCCTATATAAAGGAGAACTCTAGCAACTGGGAAACCTAATCCCCACACCTCCTGTGTGATACTAGTTGTATAAGTTAGAGTCGATTCTCCTTTAACCTTAGGTTTCTCTCAAGACCCTGTAGGTTAATGACTTAAAGACTTCATTGGGATTGTGAAGCCAGACCCAACTATTTTCTCTATAGTTGCGTGATCTGATCTTACTGTTTCTGTCGTGATTGAGTGCAATCGTAAGATTAGCTTGAGATTTATATCTCCGATAGGAAAGATAGAAAAGTAGTCACAAACACCTTCGTCTTATCGTTTGTGATTCCACAATATCTTGTTTCGCTAGTTGATTAAGATTATTGTGAGGTAATTGATATTTCTAGGTTGTTCTTCGGGAATATAAGTCCGATATATCAATTGGTTCCTGTTCACCTTGATTTATCAAAAGACGGAACAAAACTCGTAAGTATTTATGTGGGAGACAGATTTATCTATTCCTGTAGACTTTTCTGTGTGAGACAGATTTGTTTATTAAAATCTTTGACTTTGGATCGTAGCAACTCTTAGTTGTGGGTGAGATCAGCTAAGGGAATCAAGTGCGTAGTATCCTGCTGGGATCAGAGACGTAAGGAGCGCAACTGTACCTTGGATCAGCGTGAGATTGATTGGGGTTCAACTACAGTCCAGACCGAAGTTAGTTTGTAGTAGGCTAGTGTTTGTAGCGGCTTAATACAGTGTGTGTTCAATCTGGACTAGGTCCCGGGGTTTTTCTGCATTTGCGGTTTCCTCGTTAACAAAACTTCTTGTGTCTGTGTTATTTCTTTTTCGAATTATATTTTGTTATATAATTGAAATATCACAGGTTGTGTGTTTTAATCGATCAATTGGTAAATCCAACCTTTGGTTGTTGATTGAAATTGATTGATCCTTGAACATTGGTTTTTGGTACCGTTCAAGTTATATCTCTTGTATTCAATCAGGCTCGCAGATTTCTATTTGTTTGAATGAGGATTGAATCGAGAAATTGAGATATAACTCTTTGATATACTTTTTATTAAGATTGAGTCTGACTGTCTAGTTGATTCTCTTAAAAGTATAATGGAGTTAGTCCATACAGATTGCTAAGAGAAATATTGGGTGAGGTTGTTAGACCCCCGCTTTTTCATGTTGGTTAAGTGCATCTTGTCTCATGTGCCCGATCAAAAGAGACAAGATTATGCACACCTCAGGCTTTAGGAAAACAAAATTGTTTTAGATTGTTTTCATTTTCTGTTTTTCCTTTTTGCTATGTTGAGCTTTGCAAGTATGGAATTCGTTCTTCCTTTCATATCTAATTGATATTGGAAAGGATTTCCCTGTTTAATCAATAAAAGAGGGTTATTCTCGACAATTCTACCCTCTTTAGGGTTGAGAGTTGTGCGTGCGTGAACTTGTGTGTTTAAAAGTTCCGTAACCCTATATTCCTTTTTCCTTCACTTGAAACTCTATTTATTATAAGACTGTTTGTTGAGACTATCTTGTGATTTCCTCTCACAATTCCGCTCGTATGGATACTCCAAGCATTATGTCTTCTGATGGAAAAGATGCTAATATGATTGTTAAGCCATCAATCATGAAGTAAAAAGATAAATCTCTGTTACCTCCAACTTTGAAAAGAAAAAGAAGGAATGTGAGGAAGGCAAGAGATGTTCCTTCAAATTCTCAGAAGTTTTCTTGTGTTCTTGAAGAGTTGAAGGAAACAAGGAAGGAGATTCAGGAAATAAAGGCTATTGCTTTGAGAACTCTTGAAATTCAGAAGGCCCTGGTTCGACATCAGTTCAAAAGGTTTGTTGGAATCGACTCCTTTCTTCATGAACCTTATGTTCCCATGGTTGTTGACGACAAGGAAGTCGGGGACGATAAAGAATTTTTCAGAGGTCTCAAAATCTAGGAAACTTCTTATGAGAATTTATTCTTGTGTTTTAAGAAGGATAACTAGGGTTTGGAATAGCCATTATTGTGAGTACACATAGCTATTGCCAACGTTTTTCATCTTGCAATGTTTTTAGATTTATTTATTTAAATTCTAAAGTTGATTTAGAAGATGATTTTTGCAGTATTAATCTTTATGGTTTTATATATTGCAAATTGTTATGGGATATGTTGTTTACGTCCGTGAACCTTGACTGTCCCATATTTATTCAAAAGTTAACTCTATTATATGTCGGTATGAAAGTATTGATAAAACATAGAATGAACTTTTGACTACAAAAGTTAAGCCTTTTATGTCATTATGCAAATATTGATGGAAGAAAGGATGAACTTTTGTTTACAAAGATTAAGTCTATTATATGTCATTGTGCGAATAGTGATGGAAAATAGAATGAATCTTTGATTATTCCGTAGTATTGGTCTTTCCCTGATCCACATCTTTGTGTATGTACCGTGTTGCTCCATAAGTTCTCTTATGTTGAGCATGACCAATTGAATTGATCATTTTCCTTGTGGTTATTTCAATTGAGATTTTTTGGATACAAATTCATGTTTCATGAGATTTGTTAATGTCCAAAGAAATCCTTCTTTTCTTGTAAAAGTAAGGTCGCTCTTGTTGTTCATTCGGGAATGACATTTTATGGGGGAGAGTTCTTAATCTAACTTGTGCTTAATTGCCAAATCTTTGTGGGGAGTGCGGCTGTGGAATATTGTAGAAGTTATCTTGTTTCTTTATAAACTCCTTGGTGAATACACTAAGTTTCGACTATGTGAAATCATCGAAACAAGTTGGTATGTTGTTCTCTTTTGGTCATGAAGTATCTCTATGAAAATTTCATGAGGATCCCACTAGCTTTCGTACCTTTGCCAATTTATATTGACAAAAAGGGGAGAATTAATGTGTAGATCACACTACAAATACATATGGTTTACGGATCATTATGTAAGGGGGAGTGGTTTTCATGTTGAGATGAAGTATTGACTAAGGGGGAGTGATACATATCACCATAGTATTGTTGTCAAAGTTGTGATACAATTGACTTTGATGTTGTATAATGATACACTGTATAACAATGATTGAGAGCAACAGTTTTCTCATTGTTATAGCTACGGATCTTCAACAACAATGATGCAGAGTTGAACACATTTAGAATCATTGGAGTACTTGGAAGTGACGAAGATTTCGAGTAATGTTAAAGAACCAAGGAGATCAAGCATTTGGATGAGAAGCTACAAAGTTTATTTATTTTGTAATCCATATGTATTGATAGTTTTGTCACTAAAATTGACAAAGGGGGAGATTGTTAGAGCACTGCTCTGTCGAACTCGCAAGCGTTGCTATCTCAAGCTTGTTTGTCAATGTTAGTGATCAAAACTATAAGTCTTGATTTCTAGTCTACTTATAGTGATGTCTCGGACTAGGATAGATTGTGTAGTTGAGCATTAGACTTCACGGCGTTCATCAAATGAATACGAAGAACTACTAAGGAGAGCTTGTGGAACTTCATCAACAAAAGGTATGTGGAGACTAAAACTCATCTATCACTTGGAAAGTCTATTTCTACTCTATCTCCTATATTGAGACATAAGTTGTATTACTATATGGTTTTCGATTATACACATTTGAGATTTCGAGCTGAGTTTAACTCGCTTACATATTTCTCGAAATATGTGTTGGTAAGCTTTCGCTTCAACCAAGTTCATCTTATATTCTTGACGAAAGTCAAAAGATGATCATGTGAAAATTGCCGAGTAACATCTTACATGGTTTGTGTGATACGATCATTTGGTGTAGACTTGGAATGTTTGGTTATGATTATTTCAATATCTTGAAAATTGCTTTGATGCTAATAGTGTGTGAAAACGGCTATTGCCATCCTCTAAGAAAGTTTCAATGATTAAAATAGAGTTTAGAATACTTAACCATCATTGGATTTTAAACATAGTGTGCATTATTGCATGTATGTGATCCATGACCGGAACTAAAGTATGCATACCCGTATGCGTACTTGTAGTTATGAAATTTCGTGTACCAAGTACACATACCGGTACGCATACTTGCGCAAGGTATAGGTCCGGGAATTTATGCTGGGTTTTGGAAGTGTATTTAGGTATGCATACCCGTTCGCAAACTGGCGAACCCAAACTCAGACCGGCTACTTAGGTATGCGTACCCGTATGCATACTTTAGTGGTTAAAGTTCTAAAATTGGTTGGCTCATGAACCAATACATTTATATAATAAGGAATGCATTCTTTGCAAACCGTGGCTATATTTTTCATGATTGATTCGAGTGAATCAAACCGATTTTGCTTCAATTGTGTTCTTGTATACTTCTATGAGAATATAGCAATTGAACAACTCTTTAACTAGTTACATTTAAGTCATTTGAACTAGTTATGGTTAAGATGAATAAGGTTGATATAAGAGTGTTCATATAGCTAACCTCGGTTAACTACTATTGAGCCAACATGGTGTACATGTTTAGGTACGGTTACATAAACCTAAATGAGGGTACATTTAATTTTTGTATAACAAGCTAAGTTCGATCTAATGGTTGAAAGATATTAGCTTGGGTTTAATCATATTTTCATCTAACGGTGAATATTGAATGCTTCTTACCAAGGTAACTAAGATTGCAAACCCTGATTTGAAAACTATATAAAGGAGAACTCTAGCAACTAGGAAACCTAATCCCCACACCTCCTGTGTGATACTAGTTGTATAAGTTAGAGTCGATTCTCCTTTAACCTTAGGTTTTTCACGAAACCCTGTAGGTTAACGACTTAAAGACTTCATTGGGATTGTGAAGCAAGGCCCAATTATTTTCTCTGTAGTTGCGTAATCTCATCTTGCTGTTTCTATCATATTTGAGTACTATCTTCTTTAAGATTGGCTCGAGATTTATTCTCCGATAGGCAAGATAAAAATGAGTCACAAACATCTTCGTCTCATCGTTTGTGATTCCACAATATCTTGTTTCGCTACCATACGATTAAGATTATTGTGAGGTGATTGATAATACTAGGCTGTTCTTCGGGAATATAAGTCCGGTTTATCAATTGGTTCCTGTGCACCTTGATTTATCAAAAGACGGAACAAAACTCGTAGGTATTTCTGTGGGAGACAGATTTATCTATTCCAATAGACTTTCTGTGTGAGACAAATTTGTTTATCAAGTCTTCGACTTTGGGACGTAGCAACTCTTGGTTGTGCGTGAGATCAGCTAAGGGAATCAAGTGCGTAGTATCCTGTTGGGATCATAGGTGTAAGGAGCATGACTGTACCTTGAATCAGTGTGAGATCAATTAGGGTTCAACTACATTCCAGTCCGAAGTTCATTGATAGTAGGCTAGTGTCTGTAGCGGCTTAATACAGTGTGGTGTTCAAATTTGGACTAGGTCCTGAGGGTTTTCTGCATTTGTGGTTTCCTCGTTAACAAAACATCTGGTGTCTGTGTTATTTCTTTTCCGCATTATATTTTGTTATATAATTGAAATATGTTGCGATGCCAACTCCTAACAAACTAGTTTTCCTTATTTAGTTTTATTTGTTTACGTCAGTTCCCTTATTTAGTTGAACTCCTTTAATTCAGCATCTTTATTGTTTGATCAGCAAGTTTAGAAAACTATAAATATTTGGTTTCGAGTTGTAAAGAAGGATAATCAATAACAATTCAAGTTTGCTTTTATTTTTCTTCTCAGAGCTGGTGGCTAACCCCCAACTCAAAGGGTTTATCCGGTTCTTTTCCTTGTGCCTAAGTTTTCTCCAGTGTTAAAAGGTCTGGAACCCTAACACCTGGATCAGAGCCAATTCAGATCAACCTCAAAAAATTGACCAAGTTTTTTTTCTTCATAATGTCTTATACTGAAAATTTGAAAAACGTGCACGAGAGTTTTGAAGGTGTAGCAGAGAAGATAGACAATCTCGCGGATACTATTACTAAGCTTCATCTGCATGATGAAGATACATAGAACAAGATGATGGCAGAAAAGTTGTTGCAACGTGAACAGGAAAGTAATGTTCTCGTAACCAAGCTTACAACAGCACTCAACACAACCATAGCAACAACCATTGAAAATTCTTTACGCACTGTGTTTAGAGAATTTCTACCTCAGATGCAACACCGTCCTGGCGCTGCACCACCACCACCTCTGCCTCCTAATGGTGAACAACAACAGCTGCGACCTAATTCTATTAATCTCAAGTTTCCAAACTTTTGTGGTGAAGATCCTGACGGCTGGATTTTCAATGTTGATCAATTTTTAGTGTTTACAATGCTTCTGATGCTCTGAAAATTATCGTAGATTCTGCACATCTCAAAGGTAAGGCTAATCAGTGGTTTAGATGGAAGAAAACCAAGATTGAAATTACTACATGGGAACAGTTTTGCAGCGTAGTTTGTGCTAGATTTGCTCCTAAAAAATTTGTGGATGCTAGGTTAGCAATTAGCACAATTGACCAAAAAGGTATTGTGCGAGAACATATACCTGAATTTGAGCATTGTTAGTGACCGTGATCCAATATTTATCAGCAATTTTTGGGAAGCCTACTTTTCCTTATAGAACACCAAGTTGTGTCGTAGTACTGCATATCATCCACAATCTGATGGGAAAACTGAGGTTACAAATCGTACTTTGGAATGTTACTTACGATGTTTTGCAGGAACAAATCCTAGTGACTGGTCAAAGTGGTTACCATGGGCAGAATGGTGGTATAACACCAGTTTTCACTCTATTATCCAGATAACACCGTATCAAGCAGTATACAGTCGACCACCACCTACAATATCATCGTACTTACCCGGATCCACTTCTGTTCACGCTGTCGATGCTCATTTGAAGGCTAGAGATTACACCTTAAAACTTCTAAAGTCACATTTGCAAGCTGCTCAAGAAAGAATGAAGAACTATGCTGATACCAATCATACTGAGAGAAATTTTACAGTTAATGATTTGGTTTTTCTTCGTCTACAACCTTACATACAAACCACTGCTGCTACTCAGGCATATTCTAAACTCTCTCCAAATTTTTATGGACCTTTTCGTGTTTTGGAAAAAATTGGACCGGTTGCTTATAGGTTGGAACTACCTATTACAAGTCGAATTCATCCAGTATTTCATGTTTCACAACTGAAACTGAAACTTGGTTCGACCAATATTGTTGATACTAATCTGCCGGTTACAGTTGACTATGCTATGTGGGAACCAGAGAGCATTTTAGAGCGTCGAATGTTCAAGAAATGGAATCAAGCAGGCACGAAGTGGCTGGTTAAGTGGAAGGACCATTCGGCAGAAGAAGCTACTTAGGAGGATGCTGATAAGTTGTTGTTGCGTTTTCCGGATATTAATGCTTGAGGACTTGCAAAAAATTTCAAGCAGGGAGGGATGTTGTGATGCCAACTCCTAACAAACAAGTTTTCCTTATTTAGTTTTATTTGTTTACGTCAGTTCCCTTATTTAGTTAAACTCCTTTAATTCAGCATCTTTATTGTTTGATCAGCAAGTTAGAAAACTATAAATATTTGGTTTCGAGTTGTAAAGAGGGATAATCAATAACAATTCAAGTTTGCTTTTATTTTTCTTCTCAGAGCTGGTGGCTAACCCCCAACTCAAAGGTTTTATCCGGTTCTTTTCCTTGTGCCTAAGCTTTCTCCAGTGTTAAAAAGTCTAGAACCCTAACAAAATATCACAAGTTGTGCGTTGAATCGATCAATTGGGAAATCCAACATTTGGTTGTTGATTGAAATTGATTGATCCTTGAACATTGGTCTTTGGTACCGTTCAAGTTATTTCTCTTATATTCAATCGGGATCACAAATTCCTATTTGCTGAATATAGATTGAATTGAGAGATAGAGATATAAAACTCTTTGATATACTATTCTCTAGATTGAGTCTAACTGTCTAGTTGATTCTCTTGAGAGTATATTGGAGTTTGTCTATTCAGATTGCCAAACGAAATATTGGGTGTGGTTGTTGTACCCCCGCTTTTTCACCATCTATGCTTAACCCGGTAATGAACTTTGCATCATTTGGAGTTATCGTCATTTCGCCAAACGGAAGATGCAAAGTATCCGTTCCCCCGTAGTATCTCTCAGCAAAGGCGGAACAAAGAGGTTTATCGTAACCAAGATCCAAATTGTCGACCGAAGGCAATAACCTCGTAGATTTGACTAGCTTGACTACTTCGTCAAATTTTACAACGGTTGATTCCAGTCCTTCCAGTGGCCAATTCTTCATCATACTCACTGACGTTCCTGGCTTCATACGACGAACGACATCCTTGTGATCCTATAAAACAAAACAAATTCGATGGACAATAATCAAAACACTACACGGATAATAAGTTTTATGTTACATAGCATAAGGTTTAGGTAGTTGCTATGGTATGGCAGACGACAGCGGCCCAACTCTCTTTGTACCCCCATAACACCCGTCCTCCATCACCGGGTAACCTGTAAACAGGATCAGTAGGGCCGCGAGGAAACATCTTCAGCGGGTCGGGCATGTGTCTTCCTTTCTTCTTCTTTGGAGCATCATTCTTACCATTTGTCTTACCTTGTTCTTGACCGTCTCCTCCTTGGACTTGTTGTTGAACTTCTCCTCCTTGGACTTGTTTTTGAACTTCATCAGCTTCATTCTCACTTTCTTCTCCATCACCTTCATCCTCACTTTCTTCTCCATCACCTTCCTTGCCACAACTTTCTTCTTCATCACATACCTTGCCATCACTTTGTTCTTCATCACCTTCCTTGCCACCACTTTCTTCTTCATTAATCTCCTCGCCACTTTCTTCTTCATTAACTTCCTCCTCACTACTTTCTTCTTCAGCAACTTCTCTATCACTACCTCCTTCTTCAGTAGGTGTATCGTAATCAGATTCTTCTTGTGTTGGTTGCTCCGCTTGAGGTGGTGGGTCATTAATGCAGATCGCTTTGGCTTTACTCCCCGAACCCCTTTGGTGGGAAGCATTTAAATTTTGACCACCCTCTCGACGAGGTCTCAAACTCGGAGGAGAATCAAGGTCATTTTTCCTCTTCTATTTCTTTTCGGCTTGCTTTTGTTGCTTTCCCTATTTTGGCCTGTAGAATACAGAGATAAGCGACAAACAACAATGGAATTGAATGCATATTTTTGAATTCAAGGTATATACAGTCGGTTTACTAGATACACATATAAATTCCGATTCCTAACATAACACATAAACAATCGGTTTATTTAAGTGCTCATGTAATCCGATTCTAACAAAAAAAAAGGAACAGAAAAATTGGGCATTTTTCTTACAAGAATCGGTTTACTCAATACACATGTATAATCCGATTATAGCATTACACACCAACAATCGGTTTTTATAAGTGCTAATGTAATCCGATTATGGGCTAAGCAGATAAGAATTCAAAGGCTACACAATCGGTGTTTGTGGACACATATGTAATCCGATTCTAACTAAAAAAAGATACATAAAAGCGGTTATCCCTACAGTTACTTAATCGGGCTATGTGGACATTAAAATTATCTGATTCTGGTTAAAATTTGTAGAACCAGAAAACACATCCGGGACAATCGGGGTATGTGGACATGAACATCGACCGTTTCAAAACACAATTAGTTAACAAGTACATTAACATCAACCGATTCTGGGAAACCCGGAAAATTTTAATTTCAAAATTTTCGATTTTTGAGCGATTGCATGTTACTAAAACCTAGTTTAGAATATTGGGTTGATAGAAAAGTACCTGATTCGACCCATTTCCTCCTCTTGTGCGATCAAAGATGGTTCGTCTTCCTTAACCGTTTTCTTCTTCGGTTTGTTTCCAATCGCTTGAACAATTCCGGGATTACTCGCACTAGGATAGTTCCGGTTAGTAGCATGCTTCACTCGCGGTTGTTTCGTCACTATATAGAAGAAAAAAAACACAGATTAATCGTTTTTGGATCGACAAAGTTTTGGTTTCAAAAAAAAGAAAAAAAGGGAGAAGAAGGGAAGAAGAATCGGTTTTTAAGTTATTGAAACTGATTTTAGTTTTAGGTTTTATTATTAAGAGTTAATGGGGGTAAATTAGTAGTTTCAGCAAATTTAGACACCCCTTATCATTTCCTATTGAGTAGATGAAGTAATCTATAGGCTCAAAATAATCACACTAGGCCTCAAACTTGCGGGTTTTTAATCTTTAACCAAATGAAAATTTAAAAGGAATTTTTGTCGGGCTATAACTTTTATCCCTACTCTAGTATATATGGCATTTTCCAAAAAGTTATACTACAAAGAAAGAAAGAAAAAAGAGAAATGAGTTTTAACTTCTGTCTCCTTGTATTTGCCCTCAACATTTCAGGTTAACACCTGTTTCCCATATGTATGACTTTTCTTTGAAAACAGAAGTAAAACATGCAATAACTGTTCCCACTAGTAGCCAGTAGTATTTCAGCTTTTTGATTAATCTATAGGACTCTCTTTGTTAATTAAAATGAGAAGTACATTTACTCTATGACCCTTAGGCCTTGTTTGGTAAAATTTATGATTATCTATTTATGATTATAGATAATCATAAATTGATAAATGATTTTGATATAATCATTTTTTAAATAAATTTTCCAAAACATTTTTTTCAAATAATTGATTATCTTAGAATGATGATCTCAAGAAGGAGACGAAAGAACAATGATCTAGGATATTTTTTTAGTCTCATGTTGTTGTTTTTTTGTTTCTCTCTTGACAGTTTAAAAAAAAATAAGAAGAAAAAAATTCAATTTGAGTTTGTTAGATGTTACAATGCAAAGATTTGGATTTGGTAATGTTTGGAGAAACTGGATTCATTGGTGGTTATCTTCTGTGAGGTTTCTATGGCTATTAATGGTCAAGCTTCAAGTTTGTTTAGAAGTGGTAAGGGTGTTAGGTAGGGGGCCCTATTTCTCCATTTTTGTTCATTATGGTTGCTGAAGTTCTTTGTCTCATGATTAAAAAAGTTGCTTCAATGGATCTTATTGCTGGCTTCAAACCTGCTCCACAAGGTAAAGTAATTAACAACCTGTAGTTTGCTGATGATCTAATAGTTTTCATTGATGACAGTACTGAGCAAATTTCAAATTTGAAAAATATTTTATTTGCCTTTGAGCTTATCTCTGGGCTTAGAGTAAATTTTAAAAATAGTGTTGTGGTGCCTGTGGGGGAGACTCAAAATGCAAATGCTTGTGCTGAGTTATTTGGTTGTTCTTGTGTTAGTTTCCCTATTAACTACTTGGGAATTCCTTTGGGTAGTAAATCAAAGGCTTCTTCTGTATGGGAAGTCATTCTTCAAAGATTTCAAAAGAAGTTAAGTGGCTGGCAGAGAAAGTACATTTCTAAAGGTGGTAGAATCATTTTAGTTAACACTGTGCTATATAGTCTTCCTATATATTATCTTTCTCTTTTTCAGTTACCAAAATCTGTTAAAAAGAAAATGGAGAGGATTATGAGGCACTTCATTTGGGGAGGCTCTAAAACAGTCAAGAAAAGAAGTTGGGTTGGATGGGATAGAGTTAATACTTCAAAAGAGAATGGTGGTGTAGGTATCAAGAAACTTAGCATTATGAACAAAGCTTTGCATGCTAAGTAGATATGGAGATATGGTAATGAAAAAGATGCTCTTGGGAGGAAAGTGGTTAATCATAAATTTGATGGCAATTCAATGGCTTTATTCCCTAATGCTTCTAACAAGTAAGTTAACAAGAGTTTATGGGCAGGTATTTTAAAATGTAAGGAATTGGTTATTTCAAACTCAATCATTCAAGTTAACAGTGGCAACAGATGCCTGTTCTGGAAAGATTTGTGGTGCAATGTGATAGACGCATTTATGTGTCTAATATGTCTCAATTGTATATATTGTTAGTGCTCGATTTTGTATTTATTTTGTTATTTTATGTCTTTGTAGGTATTTATAGAGAAATAAGCTCTTGCGGCGAAATTGGTTCGAAAAGTGGTGTTTTACACCCCATTTTGGGAATGTACTAAAGGGAAACCGGAACTGGATAAGGGGGAGGTCATCTTCTCAAATTCAAATTTCATTTTGGCGGGAAATATTTTTCAGCAGCGTGTTTCTCTGGCAGATTTTTCAATCGGATTTTGGATGGGTTAGAGGTAGACTAAATCGTTGAAACTTCATGGGCAGATGTGATATGTCCTAAAGAAGTTATTATGGGTGATTTGATCGATTAAATTTGTCTGAATAATCATGTGGAAGAGAAAACAGTGACCATAAGTTTCACGGATATTACACGAGTTGTGAAGAATTTAAACGTGTACTGCACGTGCTTGGAAGACTTAATCGACATTCTGGAATGTGAAGAAGATTTATAAGGAAGGTAATCCAGTTGCAGATGCTTAAAAATCAAAATCAGTGATAAAAAAGGAAAGAAATAAAACCGAGTAAATGCAGATTATTCTCGAGCTATGGCAGAGATATTTTGGTTTCTGTGGCTATATAAAGGTGTTAGGGGGTTAATAGAAAGCGGTCGAGAGTTTGGGGAAGTTTTGGAGGCTACGGAGCGAAAAAATCACGAGTTGCAGGAAAAGTTTTCTGCTGCTGCAACTCAAGAACACGAAGAACAAAATCCTGTAAAGGAAAGTCGTTGCAAACTGTCGCTTAATTGCGAAAGTTACCAACTCCTTTCCAACGACTGTGGAACAGTGTTTACATCACTTATCTTTTATCGTTCATTTTGTGACGATTTTTGTGGGTCGCAAATCCTATTTTACACCATTTTTTCTTTATTTCATCTTTGTAAACCATTTTTGAGCCTAAATAAATATTTTGAGAGTACGTTTACTATGATGAGCTAAACCCCAACATTGGGGCGATGGAGGAAGCCTTATTTCACACTTGGGTAATTATATTTAATTCTTTTCATGACTTTTGCACTAATTTTAATTGAAATTATGATTTGAATTAATTAGTTGTCATTTGATTAGATGGGTCATGCTTAGCTTAGGTGATTTGATGTCCCATGCTTAACATTTACATCTAATATTTTGAGAATCTATCTTGGTAAAAATAAAAGTCACTTTATTTTATATTTTTATTGAGCTATAATTGTTAAAAGAATTATTATTTGAACCTTAAGAAATGAATTTGGTGGAATCCTAAGCCCTAGTACCTCTCGCCCACTTTGTTAATATTTTTGTATACAATTTTTATTAAATTTAAAAACTCGAATCTTCACAAGTCTTAGAGTTCGAATCATTTTTACTACAACTTCAAAATCACATCACTTTTTGACGCCGCTGCCGGGGATTTGTCTTTAGATTTTTATTCTTTTGTTCTTTTTTACGTTTCTTGGGTATTTGTCTTTTTGTTGCAGGTTTTGAATCAAAGAGGAATTGGAGACGAAATACCTAGGGGATTAAAAGCTAGACAAAGCGAAAATAACGGAGAAAAGACGAAGATATTTTATTTTATTTTTTTAGATTTCATTTTTAGAAATTGTAAATAGGACTTTATTTTTGTAATTTTTTTTTATTTTATTTTTTGGACATTGGACTTTGGACTTTAATATTTTTTTAAAACCCTACGAAAGGGTAATTAAATACAAAATTGTTTGCAGGGAAGGACGACGATTAAGATATCGTCTCGGCCCCTCGGGTTCGTACACTGACACAGGAGTCAGTGGCCCGAGTCGACTACAACCGTTTCATCGTCCGTCTGGTACGGGAGGTAAGCTTCTAAACACACGCGAATCCCCTGTCAGCGGGTTTACTGTCTTCCTTAAGGTGCATATATGTTGAGGTTTTGAATACGGACTTTAATTTCCTAGTAAAGGGCAAGGCCAGGCCATACAAAATAAGGGTTCGGATTTAATCACCGTTCTCTTCTTGGCCGCCTTAGGAACACATAACCTACGCGAACCCAAGCTTAAAATACTGATTAGAACGAGACCGATAGGGTAACGAGCTTGTAGGAAAGTCATTCAAAGGGAAGTATTGGGTATCTTATTAGCTTAACTCAAAAGTTCAGGAAGATTACTGTGAGTCGACTAGATCCGCCCTAACGGGAAACGTTGCCAAAGAGGTGGGGGTATCAAAGCTCCTCTGAGATTCCTCTACTTCTCTTCGACTCACTTTATTCGGATCGATCTAGAGAGGTTTGCTAAAACGATACCTAGTTGCCTTTTGGAGGAATAGAAGCTGGTCTAGAAACAATCCAAGGGAGCCAACATTCTTTTTGTTTGCTAGATTCAATAGGTTTGATTTGGTCGAGTCAGCCTTGTTTGTGATTGTGTAGAATTCCTATGTAGTTTGTATTTTCGGGGTGATGAATCCTTTTCAGGAGACGCCACCTGAGATGACGTTACGAGACTATAAGCGTAGAAATTCTCATTATCAGGAGACATCATCTAAAATAACTCTTGGTGAATATATGCATGGGAAACGACATTGGGATGTTCCAACGGTAAGCGAGGAATCACCTCTATTAATCCAATTGAGCTTTGTAATGATTATATTATTTCTATTTCAAATCCAAATAATTTTTATGATTATTCACCTATTCAAAAGGACGAGGATTTGATTAGGGATACCACCATTTTAGACGATGTAGTTTTTCCTTTTGATTACGAAGCTGATAGTGGTTTACAAGAACGGGTTTATTCTGAAAATGTTGTTTTAGAGTCTAGCGACTTTGAAACAATAGTCTTAGACGAAGAAGATAGACCCGTAGAGATGAGTAAAGATGCACTACCTGATAATAACTTAGAAAAATCAATTGACCATTTCCAAGAATCTGATGATGTAGAAATTAGGGAGATTGTGACTAGTCTATCTAGAGACACTGAAAACTCTAAGTTTGGGGGTGATTATCACTTTCCTAGTGCCTTACCTTTAACTGTCAGAAAGTCCCCTCACTTAGGACTTGATATCTGTGCCTCGACCATTTTACAAGATTACCTTCATACTCGTTTTCCCGAACCTAATGATGTCCAGGAAGAAGTTCAGTCGTTAGAAACCCATCCTCTGGTTGATGTGGTTTGCCCAGGCTATGATACCCAGATTGACTTTGTTTTCCCACCAAATAGTTTTCTTCCAAATGTGGGAACGTTTATATTTCAAATGTGTCGAATATTAAGTTCTGAGACTAAGCCTAAGTACTTTAGGTTAATAGAATCGACACATTTACTTAAGAATGACCACTACTATCATTGTGGTCAATTATGTAAGTCAAATATGATTGACTTAGAGGATCCTCAGTTATTTAGGTTATTATTTTGTGATTCTAAGTTCTTATTTGAGTTTTTACAGACTCTGGGACCTAATGATTCGGATCCCACCTATGAGGAAATGCAGCCAATGAAAATAATTTATCTAAACCCTTTCATAGAACCTGAACCTGAACCACAGTTAGCGATAGTTATCAGGAAACTAGGTAAGGTCATGCGATACTTGTTCACTTTCTTGGCTTATTGTTGTTTCCTATGGTCAGCTCAATTTGGTTTTGAAGACCCACAGTTATTTCGACTGTTACTTTATGATTCGAGTGACTAATCCTTTCCTAGTCTAGCTGAAGACTTTAAACTTAGCACTTCTTGGGAGGTAACCCATGCTTATGCGTCGACACGGTAATATTCTTCCTTATTTTTTCCCTCAAGTGGTAATAGTTTCTCCTTGTTCATGCTTTTTATTTTATCTTTAGAACATTGAGGACAATGTTAGATTTAAGTTTGGGGGTAAGGGAGAAACTTCTAGCGTCACATAGTATCCGGTTAGATAAGTTTACATATTGTTTCTCACCGAAAAGATGGAGATTAGAATTGCTAGGGATAACATTCTAGTGAGACATTAGAGAAAAAGACATTATTGAGAAATCATTGACACTCAGGAGAAAGAACTTACCTTTTAGAGGGTAATCATGATGGACCTAACCATCCATGATGGAAAGGCAATTAGGCCAGAAGGAAATGCCAGAAAAACAAAGCAACCTCACAATGTAGTCTTAGTTACTGGATTACGACTCTCTCTCAGTAGAAACCTATCATCATCGACAAGTGGAGCGACATCAAAATCTATGAAGAAAGATGAAGACGTTTAAGGTTTAGAAGCAACAATAGAAAATAAAGCAGAATTTTAAAATCAAAGTTGAAGACTTAGTTACAAGAGTAAAGAAAATCAAACGATATAAGTTGTTGTAGTCCATGATACCAACACATTACAAGTTGCGAAGATCCAAGTACTAAAGTCCTTCTCTCATGGCCATGTAAATTTTTGTCTTGTGATTTTTATGTTTTCAAAAAAATAAATAAATAAAAATAATATATATACATTTAAATTTTGTAGTTAGCTTTTTGTTCAATAAGGCCATGGGGAAGTAGAAATCTATAAGGAAGTTTCAAGCAAGAAATTGAGGAGAAGAGTTAATTGTCAAGGTTCGAGAGTTTATCATCAACAGTTGAAGCCGAAGAAGACGTTGTTTCTACTGAGCACTATGAGAGAGTCAAAAAGATATTCATATTGGTTGCTTTGTTAGTCCGCTTTCCGTCTGGCACAAGATCTTTCTAGCACTGGTTCAACTCATTGCACGTAATTTATCCAGTTGTTTAGCAAATGTCCCTCTCATCTTTATCTCTCTCCTAATCTTATCCAGCTGAAAAGCGAATACATCTCATAATGTTTATCTAGCTGTATAGCGGATATCTCTTTATCCAGCTGCAAAGCGGAGTCTCCCATTTTCTTTATTCGGCTGTAGAGTGGATACCTTTTATTTCTCTTGCATTCTAGTCACTTGGCGATAGGTTGAGAATATGTATGTCCTCATAGCTCTTTGGATACTTGTGACCAATTAGAATTCAAGGTTTTGTGGGTACACCTCTTGTAAACCCTCCCGAGACTATAACTCGGCCACTAGGGCCACCTAGGGGTTCAAAGGCTTGTTGCACACGCTAAGTGCAATCGCGATGCCTGCGACAGTGAGTTAGGATTTTATTTTGTAGATTAAATTTGCTCGGGACTAGCAATTAATAAGTTTGGGGGTGTTTGGTAGACGCATTTATGTGTCTAATATGTCTCAATTATATATATTGTTAGTGCTCGATTTTGTATTTATTTTGTTATTTTATGTCTTTGTAGGTATTTATAGAGAAATAAGCTCTTGCAGCGAAATTGGTTCGAAAAGTGGTGTTTTACACCCCCATTTCGGGAATGTAGTAAAGGGACACCGGAACTGGATAAGGGGGAGGTCATTTTCTCAAATTCAAATTTCATTTTGGCGGGAAATATTTTTCAGCAGCGTGTTCCTCTGGCAGATTTTTCGATCGGATTTTGGATGGGTTAGAGGTAGACTCAATCGCTGAAACTTCATGGGCAGATGTGATATGTCCTAAAGAAGTTATTATGGGTGATTTGATCGATTAAATTTGTCTGAATAATCATGTGGAAGAGAAAACAGTGACCATAAGTTTCACGGATATTACACGAGTTGTGAAGAATTTAAACGTGTACTGCACGTGCTTGGAAGATTTAATCGACATTCTGGAACGTGAAGAAGATTTATAAGGAAGGTAATCCAGCTGCAGATGCTTAAAAATCAAAATCAGTGATAAAAAAAGGAAAGAAATAAACCCGAGTAAAAGCAGATTATTCTCGAGTTATGGCAGAGATATTTTGGTTTCTGTGGCTATATAAAGGTGTTAGGGGGTTAATAGAAAGCGGTCGAGAGTTTGGGGAAGTTTTGGAGGCTACGGAGCGAAGAAATCACGAGTTGCAGGAAAAGTTTTCTGCTGCTGCAACTCAAGAACACGAAGAACAAAATCCTGTAAAGGAAAGTCGTTGCAAACTGTCGCTTAATTGCGAAAGTTCCCAACTCCATTCCAGCGACTGTGGAACAGTGTTTACAGCACTTATCTTTTATCATTCATTTTGTGACGATTTTTGTGCGTCGCAAATCCTGTTTTACACCATTTTCTCTTTATTTCATCTTTGTAAACCATTTTTGAGCCTAAATAAATATTTTGAGAGCACGTTTACTATGATGAGCTAAACCCCAACATTGGGGCGATGGAGGAAGCCTTATTTCACACTTGGGTAATTATATTTAATTCTTTTCATGACTTTTGCACTAATTTTAATTGAAATTATGATTTGAATTAATTAGTTATCATTTGATTAGATGGGTCATGCTTAGCTTAGGTGATTTGATGTCCCATGCTTAACATTTACATCTAATATTTTGAGAATCTATCTTGGAAATAATAAGAGTAACTTTATTTTATATTTTTATTGAGCTATAATTGTTAAAAGAATTATTATTTGAACCTTAAGAAATGAATTTGGTGGAATCCTAAGCCCTAGTACCTCTCGCCCACTTTGTTAATATTTTTGTATACAATTTTTATTAAATTTAAAAACTCGAATCTTTACAAGTCTTAGAGTTCGAATCATTTTTACTACAACTTCAAAATCACATCACAATGGTGTAGCTTTAAAAGATCTTTTTCCAAATATTTTCAGAATCTGCAGAAGCAAAGATTATACTCTGTCTGAAGTAGTTTCTACTTGTAATGGTTTTATGACTTGGAATTTGAACTTATCAAGAGATCTGACTGAGTTTGAGTTAAATGAACTGATGCAGCTGTTGAATCTTATCCCTGAGCCAAACTCATTAACTACTGGTGATGATGTCAAGATTTGGAGAAATGGTGACACTTTCATAGTTTCAGGTTGTTATTCTTCTTTGGACACTTCACAAGGTACTCCTTTTCCCTTCAATATTGTTTGGAATCATAAAGTTCCTATGAAAGTAACTTTTTTCATCTGGTCTCTTTGCTATAATGTTTCTCCTACTATGGATAAGTTGAGGAATACTATCATTGTGAATGGGTGTTTATTCTTCAAAAAAGCTGCTGAATCAAATGACCATATTTTCTTGCACTGTGATATTACAAGGAAATTATGGCATTTCTTTTTGGATTGTTACAAGATTCAGTGGGTTTCTAATGACTGTGTCAAGAACACTTTATGGGAATGGAAACAGAAGAGGAAGAAGAAAGCTAAAAAGTGGAAAATTTGGGAACTCATTCCATTTGCTATTTGGTGGACTATCTGGATGGAAAGAAACAGAAGATTTTATCGGGGGAAGTATCATTCTATTGAGAGGATGATTGATGATACTAAGATGCTGCTTTTCAACTGGCTTTTGAAGGATGGAGTGTTTATGAACTACTCACCGGAGATGGTTCTTCACAATTGGCATGCTGCCATCATGTAACTTAATGTTTTTCTTCTTACTTTGTTGGCCAGGCTCTCATGCCTTGGTTTTGTTTTTGTAATTTTTTTCACAGTGGCTATCATACCCTCTATGAGTACCTACTGTTCATCTTAATAAAATTTGCCTATCTTGTGTCAAAAAAAAAGTTTGTTGGAAAAAATAATTGATTATAATAAATTTTAAAAACAACTTTTTCTGTTTATGGAAATAATGGATTTTTTTCCATTATGATTAAAATAATCAATTATTATAATGGTTACCAAACACATATACAATCCATTATGGGCTGATAATCCATTAAAATAATGGTTACCAAACATCCCCTTACTCTATTTCCTTATTAATCATTTTAACATCGAGCCTAAATGTCTTTGAATAGAGGAAATTTCTGGCACTTTTGTTTTCATATATTATCATTTAAATGATTTTTAATTCATTCCCTTTTGAATATAGAGAATTGATATATAGCCCTTTTCTTAATTTCCATTTTGTAGTTTGTAGGCTGTCTGTTTTGGTAGATTTTTTTTTTTTTGAAGCATGAAATTTTATTAAGCTTCTAAAGGGCTATTACAAGATTGTATGTGAAATTTCTGTTTTGGTAGATGGAGACGCTGTAAATGTTTTTGGGGATTAATGATTTATGACGTTCAAAATGAATGCACTTCCGTTATTACTCTGATTATTATGTTATATATATAAATGCATTTGATCGGGTATCTCGGATTTTTAAAATGAGTTTGGTGTTTGTACGCGGATAATTGTACTGGTTAGAAATGGAATACACATATATGTCTGTCTGCTGCTGATGTGCCATGCCTTTATGGCACCCCACCACTGGTGGCAACCCTGGGAAAACTGTTCGGGGAGCAGTAATGGTTTGTTTACCGGAATAACTCTGACAAAATAAATTAGGAACCTTAAAATAAAAAGGTTTGATTTCTGTGATTCAGAAATGGTGTAAGTAAATGTTGCAAGTTTTGTTTTTTTTTTATTGGTTTAATTATTTGTACCCGTTGTATGATTTAATCCGGTGCACTTAATATTTTTGGAAATTCCATACTGAGTTGTGGTTGCTCACCCCACCCTCCACCCCCTTCTTTTCCCCTCTTCCCACAGAGTTCGAGGAACAGTTAGCGCAGTAAGCAGACTTGGAAGCTTACGACATAAGATTTATAAGTTAGTATTCTGCGGAACAACTACTATATAATATCACGGGGATATCTGGGTATCTTTATTTAATTACGGACTTCATAATTATTCTTTAATTATTTCTTCTATGGATTAATTATTTGTCTTTAGATCTTTTATTATCTTTATTTAAAACTTATTTAATATCTTCATTATTGTAAAAAAAAAATGGCATGTTCCATAATCATGTCTCAATTACTTAATATTTTAGTAGAAATAATTTAATCGCAACTTAATCATGATCGACGTAGTTTGTAAATGTACAAAGTACAATTACTTGAATCGTTCGTGAATCGGCGTACCGGTTTTCAAACTTATATGCAATTACTGAGTTCCGGAGTCTACATAACTTCTCAGTTCATAAACCGGTTTGTAAACTTTGAACCAACTCAAAGTTCCGGAGTCTACGAAACTTTTTAGTTCACGTACCGGTTTGCAAACTTAAGACCTTTGCCGGTTCCGGAGTTCACAGAACATTCAGCTTGCGTACCGGTTTGGGTACTAAACTGGTTCTAGAACATATAACCATTTTGGCTCGTATACCGTTTTGATTATTTTAACCCGGTTCCCTTACCACAGTTCCACAATTGTTTGTATATGAATATACAAACCTATTCAGATCACAAAACAAACAGATTTTCTCATGATGTATATACGAATATGCATATCACACAAATCTGAAAGTCGATATATAGCTACTCCGCTACGTGTACGAATACATGTGATACGGCTTCAGGCATATAACAGTTTTCTCAGTTTGTAAGACTGATAACACTATCTTGTATTCCGAATATAGTGGTTCTATATTTCTCTAAATCAATTCGAAACATTCCTGAATAATATCAATGATACATATCACTGTTTCAGGCTATTTTCTAATGATAAACTTGAATCAAGATTTGGTTCCAAACAACAAATTGTTCTCCACCGAATTTGATCAAGTATGAACAAATGTTCATTAAGCTTAGTCATTATATTTCAAGAAATTCATAAACTAAATAATTAGTTCTCGACTCGAAATTCTTATCTATGCAAGCTAGTCTAATTAGTTATGCGACAATTGTCTCAAAGATAGGAAGGTGAATATAACTTGAGAAATAGGTGGTTCAGTCTTCACTTACCTTTTGTCGATGAAGTTCTCCAAAAGCTTCGGTTGATCTTCTCCTTCAAACGGTAGAACGCAAATGATGATTGGCTCGTTTCCGGTTACCTCTTTTGCAGCAGATATATCAGAAAGTTAGAAGAGAAAGTAATTTTCGGTGAGCAAGCATTAATTAGCATCTTATTCTTTATTTATTTTTTTGATAGTAAAAGTGGAATATATTACTTAAACAGTGAACACAATACCAAACAAATGAAAGAAATAAAGAAAAGAGACCAAAATATCGTAATGCTATCACGTAGGGACAGATTATCTGTACAACAGATTCATTCCTACCACCTACTATGGTAGCACTGTTACCTTCATTCTTACTGTTAATAATCTTATTTAGCAAAATAACTTGATACAGAAATACAAGCATATCATCCCTCCAACTGCTAAATAAGGAAGATTTTCTTGCCTCCATAGCAAGCCTGTCAGCTACATAATTACCAGTTGTATGAGTGAACATAAACCCCAAAAAGTTATTGCAATCTTCTAAGATCTTCACATCTTCCCTTGCTATTGTTTGGTTTTGCCAATCCATCATAGTATTTATCCCTTCAGTTAACCTTACAATTCTTTCACATTCCCCTTCTAACCAACAAATTTCCATTCCTTCATCTCTGGCCCATTTAGCTCCTTGAAGAAGAGTTAAAGCTTCAGTCTGTTCTGCACATGAAGCTTTGAATATTCCTGACTAGCTCTTTTTTCATCTCCTGCATCATTCTTCAGAATTATTCCAAAGCCAGCATTAACAGTAGCAGAATTCAAAGAAGCATCATAATTCAATATATAACAGTTTATGCCATGAGATTTCTATGGAAAGTTATGATTCGAACTGGATGCATTATAACCTGAGTTATGGTTTAAATTTCAAGAATGATTGCACCAGAAATTCAGATATCTCTGAATAACAATAGAGATTCGTAAAGAATAAGTCATTTTTTCTTGAAAAATTCTAGTGCATCTTTCCTTCCATACGAACCAACACTTAGTTGCACAAATCTCAGCCATATTTTCACCTATTTCATACCAAATCATATAGCTCTTTAAAAGTAATATTTCTTACATTAATACTAACCCTGCCAGTAAAAGGTGGCAACATCCATATTGACTTAGCAAACCAACACTCGAAAAACAAATGATGTAATGATTCAGTATTATTGTTACAAAATATGCATTTGTTATCTATGACAGGTACATAACAACTTAGGATTTGTTTGTTTAATAGTACATCATTTAGACAATTCCACAAAAAAGAGTTTGATTCTTTGAGGTAATTCTGCTTTCCGGAATTTGCTCTAGAACTTTTCTTTTTCTTTATCACATTTATGTATTCCACATAATCTATCATACAAAGATTTCATAGTAAAAATACCTTTCTTGGTTAACTTCCATCTAGGTTAATCATGTTCTAAGGTACAATTCAGATCTGTGAACAAGTGTGAAAAGGAGAGGTTGGCAAGTACACGATCAACTTTTTCATTCGGCAACCTGTATGGACAAATTGTAATGCAATTGCAAGTATGTCTAATTAAAGATCCTTGAAAAATATGTATAGAGTTTTTTTATTTCTCTTCCACAATCAATATTTCTAGAAAAAGAAGTTCGTGAACATGATAGTGTAGAAGAGTTCTTAGACGATCTCACAAATCAATACCCAAGATTATTCTAGTTGTATCCAAATCAAGATCATCTGAATTCCGCCAAGTATGAAACTTGTTATCTATCTTTCAAGATACAAATTCAACAAGAACAAGTCTCGTTATTGATCAAAATTAATAAGGACTTAGACTACTTAGATTGAATACGTACTACTTGTGTTATTCCTATTATAAAGATAAAACAATATAATGCGGAAAAGGAAAAACACAAGACACCAGAAGTTTTGTTAACGAGGAAAACTGCACCTGCAGAAAAACCCTGGGACCTCGTCCAGCTTTGACCACAAAAATTTATTAATCCGCTACAGACATCCTACTACCACACTTCGTACTGGAATATAATTGAGACTGAATTACCCCTCCAAGCAATTCAGATGCATTCGTGCTCTTTGCGCCACTTGAACCTCGCAAGGATCTACGCAGTTGATTCCCTTAGATGACGTACTTTACAACCTAAGAGTTGCTTCAACCTAAGTGAAAGCTTTTGATATCAATTTTCCTCAAACAGAGAAGCCTATTTGATTTCCCTTTAAACTTTTTAGATCAAGGCTTGGAACTCTTTTTGCAATAGACAAAGCTACCAAACCTCACGAATCCGGAACACTTACACTCAATTAGTTGAGAAGACTGGATTACCTCTCAAGAGTAATCTATACAAATATGAGAAGAAGAGAACTTTGCGATTTCTATCTATCGCGTTTCTGATCGGAGATTGACGAAAACCTCAATGATCAATAAGAACAAGATTAGGATACACAAACTTTCAGGTAAAGATAGTCGGACTTGGATTCACGAATCTCTGAGTGAAGTCTTTAATTTGTAAATCTAGCAGAGGAAACCTAGTTTAATTAAGGACAACTCTAGCAAGAAACTAGTAAACAAAAGTGTCAGGTATTGAAATTCCCAATTGTTTGAATCTCACTATTTATATACTTTCAAAATTATAGGTAGCTTTCAAGAATGTAGGTAGCTTTTAGTTCAAGCTACGTTAACATCAATAATATATATATCAACTTACGACACACAATCAATCGGTTTTAATTCGCAAATCGCAGGAGCTCAAAAAAATATATATCTACAGAGTTCGAAATAAAAACTAAAAGAAATGAAGAGAAGATTAGAAATTCGATGTTCTAATTTTTTTATATACCAAGGGTATTTCAGGTATTTTTAAAAAAATATATTTATAACCATACATGTGGCTGGAGATGCGAGTAAGTTTTTAAGTCAATTTTTTTTTAAAAAAAAGTACCATCCGTTAAAATCACTTTAATGGATAAACTAGACATTAAACTGTCCTCAAAACAGAGTTGACTAGTAATTTCTAGTTGGGTGACCCATAGAATTTGGTAATCCTTTGCAGAAGTTAGGTGGTAGTTGTTAGAGCACTGCTCGGTTGAACCCACAAGTTTTCCAATCTCAAGCTTCTTCTCAATGTTAGATGACCAAAATTATATCATGGTTTCTAGTCTACTAACTCCAGTCTCAGACTAGGTTAGAGTTTGGTAGTTGAGTATCAGACATCATCCTCGAAGACTGGAGATCAACCAAGACATTTGGAGAACATCTGTATCAGATATGTGAAGACTGAACCATTCTATTTTACTCACTATCTTACCATTCTATATTTCAGAGACGATGGCGTATGACTTCTAATAGATTTACAAAAAAGAAGTTTCGAGTCAAGTTTGTCTTGTTAAAAATATCGAAATATGATTCCAAGCAAAGATGTTCAACAATCCTTAACAATATTGGTTCTAAACAATTTATTGTGCGAATTAATTTATGGATCAATTTAAAATTGGCCACGCAAATGATTTCATCATGCGGGAATGTTTCAAACATTATAAGAGATAAATTGAATCTTCTGATATTTCTACTCAAGGTAGGTTGGCGAACCAGTTCGGTAAACCATAAATATTTGAGTTTCAGAAATATAGGAGGGTTGACGAACCAGTTCGCAAACCGCAAGCTCAGTTGGGGACAGTTCAAGAACCGTTGTGAACTAAAATTTGAAAGTTGGTATTAAAGGCTAGCAGTTGACGAACCCGGTTCACGAACCCACCACCTTCTTCTTCACAACCACCACTTACCAATTACCATCAACGAAGCGAAATTATATACTTTACCTTCTTCAATCAACAACAACGAGTCAAGATAAATCATTCATCTGATTTTTGACGGTACTAAACCCGTTACTAAGTTTACTAGTTCTTAATCTGTGTTTTTATGTTTTCTTAGATCTGAGAAAATTATAGTTTGTTTTGATTTAATGGTTTCAGTTTGGGGGATTAGGGTTTCATATATGTAAGTATAATTATTAGTGAAATCATATGTTTTAATTTTCGAAAATGAATCAATTGAAACCCATTTTGAAATCTAGAACTGTTAATTTAATTGAATCTGAATTATATGTTATTTGTTTTTACGAATTTGGTGTTTTTGGTTATGGGTGAGAACAAAGTTTGGGGATTTTAGGGTTTTCAAAATTGTTCTTTTAACTGATTAAGTGGTTGAATGTCAGTTTAATCTTATATGGGTTTGATTCATCTGTTAATTGATGTGTTTTATATTGGATTTTCAAAGGTTAAGGAAATTAGAACTTAAGAAGACCAGATTTGGGTTGTTCAACCTTACAAACTAATTAGATTTTGGCAAACATTTAATGCTAACTTTACATTCTCTCGTTTTTCTTCACAGGACCGGGAGATCTTGGGAACCTATACCGCATTATACGGGTGAAGATCGTCGAAAAGGTCAATTCTGGAGTGTCTTCATATTGATTGATTGTTATATCTTTTAACCTTTTAGTATTTCTGAGGTATTTGTTGTTTTTACTCAATGTCTTAACAGTTCCAAGCCTAAAAAATATGATAGGATAATACTGCTTTGTTCATGGTTCAATTATTCTTGGATTTTTATCAATTTGTTGCCAATTTTTTTATATCGTTTAATTTGTTTCTGGAATTCGATTGACATCGTTATCAGTTGTTTGGTTAAAGGTTCTAATACAAGTAATAGAGTAGGGATTGTAAATTTGTAAATTTTGGTTGTCCTTTTTTCTTTCTTTATGTTGTTCTTTGAGAAAATGAAACCATGCATGGCATTATTGACAGTGGTTGTTGTTAGGTTTCCATAGTTTATAGTGGTGGTGGTAAGGGGATTTGTCTTGACATAAGTAAATAAAAACAAAGAGAATTATTGGTTGGGTTTTCTGCTAGAGACTTGTAAATTGCTAAATTTAACCCTGAGAGGTTTTGTAGGTTGTTTTCTTTCTAACTGTGAGTATGCAATTACCTTGGCTTTTGTATCTGGATGTGGTGATTTCATTAAACAAAGAGTTGGATAATGAGTTATGGATGTTGTACTTGAAGACACAATCTTGTATGTTAGTCTGTTTCAATATGAGTTTAGAGTATTTGCATCCATTCTATAAACAACTTTGCATTTCTAATTGAATGTTCAATGCTTGTTGCTTGTTGCAGACATATTGGGTGCTTTGCCTCTTGATGCTTGAAGTTCATTGCATGTTGCTTGTTGCAGACATATTGGGTGCTTTGCCTCTTGATGCTTGAAGTTCATTCCTTGTCTCAGTCTCGCAGGCTTATGGAATAGAAGTGGAAATTATAGAAATGTTTTTTTTACTATTTCTTAATGTTGAACTTTGATCTCAAGTACTTTACTTGTTTTAAACTTTTATTTTTCTTGTGTACTTGTTATCTTAAGAACATAAATAGTTAGTTAATATATTAAGAACCAATAGTTTTAAACTTTTGTTGTTTGTGTATGTTACACTTAGATGAATGATGGGTTGGGTACAAGAGGTGATTGTGGTAGGAGGACAGTTGAGCTTTGCCCAGCTAACAGTGGGGGTAATATTGTAGGTAAAACCCAATACCAGACTAAAACCGGACCTGTATCGCAGGTACAGGTAGCCAAAACGTGGAACCAGCCAATAAGAGGTATAGGTATTGGGTTTTTAAAAAACCCGAACTACCGACCCATGTGCAGCCTTAGTGAGGCCAGGCAGCAAAGTCTCGTACAACCTATTCATGTAGTGGACACAATAAGCTGATCTTGGGTATAGGTTTACAGCTCAAAAATTTCTTTGAAAAATCTTGCCGTTAAAATGTTGGCCTTTTTGCTATTCATTAATATAATTTCAGTTCCACTTCAGTTGCCACATCAGATTCGCCCAAGCCCCAGAGCATTTAAAAAAAAATACTATTCATAACAGCGCTATTTTCTATCTCTGTGACATAACAGCGCTATTTTCTAGTCCGTGTCTCTCCATTACTCTTCTGGTGGCAAGTGCAGCTGCCTCACTTGCGCGTAATGTCCCGGATGCCATGATCACCGCAAACTCGGCAGTGATTTCCTCCTGCACCTTCAATCTTGCATCCCCAAGAGGATCCCCACCATTATTTGTCTTTTTCTTCTCTGGAGTTTCTGCAGTAGAAGTCTTCCCATCAGAACCTAGTGGATTACCCGTACCATTAGCTATTTCTCTTGCTGACGAGGCAGGTGATGGGGCTGAATGAGAAGGCTGCTGACTCGAGGAAGTAGGTCTGAACTGAGGGACTTGGGGAACAGCACCGGATTTCAATGTTGTCTCTAGTTGTTGTATCATGGGTACTGCAGCAAATCAGACAAAAGATTATAAAGCCATGCATACTACCATATACAAAATAGAAAATAACACAGTTTTAACTAAATAACAAATCACAGAAGGCAAGCGGACTTACATATCATAGCACCCATAGGGCTACTCAAAACATCATTAGGTAGCTCTAGTATGTAGTCAGGTATGTTGGTGCCCACTAAAAATTGGGCAACCTCATTACTGAAGTTATTGCAATTGTGTCTGAGCAAATTGTAGGTTTCAGCTGTATACCGAGGACTGATCTCCTGTAAATACTCTTCAAAAATCTCCTTAGGCACATGTGTGACACCCAAATCTAACTCCCTGATAGGTTTTCCATATGGGGTGGTTCCAACAGGAGAATGTTGTATACCTCCCCCAAAGTAGTATTCACTCCCAAAAACAACTATACCTGTGTGCCTGAAAAGCATACAACGAATAATTTTCAAATAAGCGCAAGAAAGACTAGCCTCATTAGATGTTTATTTTTAATAAGACACCACCACATAAGTCTCTCCATTCTGATGGCGGAAGTCACAAAAAGAAATACTACCTCCGTTTCTGAAAAAGAGGTACCATCATTTTTTATTTTAGCCTAAAAACAGGCCAAATTGAAAAAGTAATAGTAATCTTTTACAGAAACGGAGGGAGTACAAGTTAACAAAGATCCCTCGATTAACATACAATATGGGATTAACATACTAGAGTTCAAGAAACAGATTAACATAGTGTATCGGACATGACTAGAACACTTACAACAACAACAACAACAACAACAAAAAAAAACAACAACAACAACCTACCCAGACAATTACTTTCCCGCTGTTTTTCTCTTTCTATATGAACGAATGTCACATTAACAATGAAACCACGCTCAGGAAAACAATGCAGAAGGTTATGGACCCCCAGCTTCCACAGGACAGCTCCTAAGAAATTTCCTCACACGGAAGAAAAATGATAAATGAAACAATATAGCCCAACTCTATAGCACCTAAGAGCAGTTCCTATGGAAAACGCAGTTTGTTAAAACCAAATCTGTTTATTTTACTCTAATTTTCCATAGTGGAAAACGCAGTTTGTTCATCCACGTGGCTCAACAAAAAAACATATTTGTTGATTGCCATAGGAACTGCCCTAAGACCAGCATTTAGACTCAAAACTCCAATATCAACATGTTTAGAGAAACAACGCATAGCACAAGTATTCAGAAATCAGAAAGCTGTAACCCCCAATTAACGAGGCCTGAAAGAAGTCCTTTAAAACACGTTAATTGTTTATTACTATTTCTTATCCTATCATCTATCTGGCTTTCCATGTGATATAAAATCGATGATCACAGTTTCCTACTTTTTGTATTCTATTATTTCATGGTGAAGGCATTCGGTTCCACAATTAGCCCTATAACTCTCAAGTAAGAGCATGTTTTATATTTTCAAGTGAACGCTTTGCACCATTTAGGTTAGAGACAGCGTCCACCGTTATTTACAAACATCGCAACACCATTTATTTTACTTATGAATAGTTTTTCTTTAAAAGATTGTCAGACGCAGGAGATCAACCTCTACACTAGCAAAGCAATAATGCCCCAACATGAAATGTGTTACCATTTGCCATCAACTAGTGGGATATTGTTGCTTTGAATACACAGATACCTCCAATATGCAACACTCTTGCAACAAAAAGCTATCAATGACTATGAACATTATATGGTAACATGCTAACAAAATGCGGCTCTTCCTAGATAAGTTGAGCTTGGAATACATGATTCAGGGTATATTTATTTTTAAAACGGCATTTGTTTAATTAAATGCCATAGATCTATTAATCAGAGGAAATCAAAAGGCATGGTCCTATTCGACGTTCTCCAATATGAAATTGCATGAGTTACGACTAGCATAAAGGTTCTATTCCACAATCTGTACAATGCAAAAGCAAGTTTTGTACAACAAAGACTTACCAGATTCCTTCAATTGCCCTGCCTAAAAATGTTGTAGAGAGTTGACGAGCAAGTCCTTGACTTAAATCATACACATTCAGTATAACCTTTTGTCCTTCCTGCAACAATCAACATATTATAAGAATACAACAAACAAGCACAAAAAAACATCAGATGAATACTAATTACTTTAAAAAGCTGCACAATAACTATTGTAAGAATTGTGTTAAAAATACAAGAGTAAATTATTACATACCTCTGCCATTGCTCCGAGAATCTGATAAATAAATCCAATAAATAGACTGCCAAAAAAAATACTCTGAAGATTGCAAATAAAAAAAAAAGCTCTGATGTGATCCTAACCAGAAAATCAGATGATTCGCTGCACAACAAGATCCAAAGCAATATAAGTTCATTCCTTTCAGTTTCAATAAACAATGTTTTGCTCTTTCATTAATTAACATTATAAACTTTCACCGAATTCAAATCTTTACGCCACAAAAATACTGAATTAAGAATTCACATAAATTGTTCTCACTTCTCAACACTCAATGTGCAATATTTCAATAACCCACATTCATCAATTCGTCAACTAAACGAATCGCCAAAAAGAAAAGAAAAAAGTCGCGGCGAGAATGAGCATGCAAAGATCAGATCTGCGGATATTCCCAAATAATCAATAACATTCTCACTAATCAATCACAAATTAACAGCAAATCTCGAAGAGAATAATAACAATTGAAAAGATCTACGATAAAAAAAAAAAAAAGATTTACCTAAGATCCCAAAGACAACCGAAGAATTCTCGATACAAATCTGTTTTGATTCAATTTTCCTAGAATAATGTTAAAATATCCAGATTCAACCCTTCCTTCTATAAGAAGGAAAAATAACCCAACTTTTCGTTATTCCAGCCTTCTGGGTCGGTTCTAGAACCTACTTACCACTGAGGTCTTCCCACGTGTCTCATTTAAAGCCTAAAACTGCATAAATTTTTTAGGCCGTTTGGATCGCACATAAGAAAAAAAAAAAAAAAAGTTAGTTTGGCCGTAAGATTTCAAAAAGTTTCACCTATTTACCACCCAAGCTTTTACTATTTACCATCCATATTAAAATTATTAAAATCATTCTACTTTTCAATAATGTTTTTTCCTATTTATCACCTATAAAAGTCAAATTAAGTTTAACTATAACCATCACCATTCTAATTTATCTTCTTCCCATGGATCTCTCTTTTCATTAGAAACCCATCAAAAAATGGTGTTAACCCTGGATTAGAAATATGTTTAATTAGTAGGCTACTACAACGAAGTAACAAATGATTAGTGCCATTGATTAATCCTTGGAAGAAACGAAGTTACCTAGCGGCCGCCCCCACCTTCATAATTTTCTTTCAAATCAGTACCTAACGAATCAATCCCAAAGTAATATGAACAAAACAAATTAAAATTGATGGTTTTACCATCACCACAGAAGTAAACCATCTTTACAAATTAAAATTACTTCACACTTCTCGGTACAAAGCATTACCACAAAATGGATATACTGCTTCTTCTTCTTTTTTACAGAGTGTGTCGACAGCTAACTACTTTGCACATACAAACACCACCTATTCTTTTTTGTTCAACTCGTCCCTACATCGACCACTACGGATGATAGTCGTTCAGCAATCATCCACTCAAATACTCATCAATCGTGCCTTCGAAGAGGACTAGGAAATTTGATATCTTCTTTTTTTTCTTTTCCTTTTTTCAAATGCAGTGGTCATTTGAAATCGAATCGAGCATTCCAAAAAAAATCGACCCAAAATAGACGATTAGTTCTTTATCACAAGTAGAAACAAAATCAAATTTATACATGATTTTTATATGCGCATAATCAAAAATTATAATTAGGTATAATATACCACTTTTTGGGTTTTGGATTTTCCTAAACATTCTCTAATCTTTTTGGAACCATCTTTTTGAGATAAAATCAAAAGTTAGAAGAAAAAGATGAACAAAATATAAGAAAGTTAGAAGAAAAAGATAAACAAAATATAAGTGAAGGTAGTGATCGGTGGATGGGATGGTTTAAAAAAAGGTACCCGAGAAATATTAATTTGGAACTTAGGGTTTTCTAAAAATTTAGTTATTGGGGTTGTTCAATTGTTGGGTGTAAACCAAAAGTCAAAAGAGTAGTATACAGGATATGTGAAAAAATATATGGGTGGTAAATAGGATAAGTGGAAGTGGCAATTAATGAGGGTGGCAAACAGAAAAAGTGTGGGTGGCAAATAGATGGAACCTTTCAAAACAACTTCTGAAAGTCGAAAAGTTAATTTTTTGTGAAGCAAAATAGTTCGTTTTCCCTATTTCTCATCCCATTTTTTTCCGATTCATATTATATTAAATCTTATCCCCAATTATCCTAACTACCACCAAATTTTTTTCCAAAAGATCCATAATTTCTTTGTTGACTTTGTTTTTACACCCTACATCTTTTATCCACCCCGTCACTAAATTCCCTAAGAAGACAAAATCCTACTCCATTCTCTTATCACCACCATAGCCGCCCTGTTCTCACCTCCTCCGACAATCACCACCTGGAGTCATTTTCCTGATTTATATGGGCTAGTTGATGAAGCTTTGGTCGTGTTTGGTGAGACGATGAAAGATACTAATGTGATGATGAAAGATACTAATGTCAATGCTGTAGTTTATAGTTTTTTGATTGAAGGTCTTTGTAGTGCGTGAAGTTAAGTGAGGCAAAAAGAATCTTTGATGTGAATGAGTAGTACCGGGATTGGGTGGATGTGAGGACGTATAATTGTCTCCTTCATGGGCACTGTCTGCATGAATAGAAAGACGTAAAAACTTGTTTTGGTGAAATGGTAAATCGAGGGGTTTTGCCTGGTAGAATAGAACAACTTTCAATGTATTGCAGTCGTCCATAACTGGACGACCAGTTCTTTAGAAAACCTTTTAGAAAACCAAAAAAAACTACTGATTGAACATGAGTGATTAATGAGGTTAATTATTAATCTTTAAACCTTGTTCACAAAATGGGTTTTCGATAGAATATAATTTTTTTGGATATTCAATTGAAAAGATTTGTGAAAGGACAATAGTCCCACATCGCTAGAATCCACTTAATTAACTTAAATATAATATGGAAGGGCCGCTCCACTCATTGCCAATTGGTTTTGAGTTGGATGCCCGCAGACTTTAACAAGATAAGTTTCTATAAATTTTCAATAATAGAGTTTTTCCTAGATTAATCACCGATTAATTCATCTATACTTGTCGACGAATTAAATAACAAAAGATAAAGAAATAGGTATACTATAATAAATAATTAAGTATATGAATCTAACTAGGGTTTCTAACTTGATTGTTTTTAGTTTTGTTTAATGAAAAAGATAGGTTAATGAAGAAGAAGACAAACAAAAATACTAATAGTCATAGTTGAGTCAATTTACTTTTGTAGGTGCTACATAGGAAAAACCAAAGTTAAAAAGTAAATAAAAAAAAATTATTTAATAATCATCAACAATAAGTTTTTCCAAAGAATTGGTGGGTAGCCTAGCAACTAGCAACAAGCTGGGCACCAACACCTTTCTGAATAACTAGCCCTATACGATGAAATAAATAATTGCCAACCTTTACATTTAAATCATGACCGGCTATACAGTTTCTCAATCTCCTAAAGTAGTTTCTTTTCTTGCAGGGACACCTGCACGGTAAAAAGCATCCGCCAAAGTGTCACGAACAAGGTCATGACAGAATGTTAGTCCTACATCATTGGCACAGTATAAGGCATGATCGCCAAAAACGTCCATCTCTTTGTTGCAACTTGAGCAGCGATTACCTTCTTCAAATAATGGGACCCCCAAACGATAGCAAATGACTGAACTAAACTGCTGCAGTCCAATACTCTGATTAAGCCCATTAATAGGGATGGTCATAAGATAGTCTTACGCGTGCTTTGTTTTGTTACATTGCTATAATACAGAATCCCTTTATGTCATATATAGTATTTCATTGGTATTTCCTTCTTCACAGTTTCGAAATAAGGGTCGCCAAGGTTCTCATAAGATGTGGGGCGGTGTCTCCGAAACTAAAAGTAGAAGGTAATGAACCACAAACCTGTATATAGGAGTCGAGCGCTGACTGAAAAGTAGGACTTGAATCCGCAACTTGGGATTTGTGAATAATAATATCTTGTAATGTTTTAGTTTGATCCCAGGAGGCAATAAAACAATATTTACTAGTATCCGGCATAGTGTAGACACCAAACCCTCTGTCACGTAGAGGAAGGGTAGCGATACGTTGCTGCAAAGGCCCGAATCCCGGCCGATCACCTGTAATCAATACACGAAGGTATTGGCAAAGGTGGATGTCAAAGTGTGCTTGAGCCTGTTGAATAGCAGCAGGATAGGTGGTACGCATTGTAAAATACAACCGAGAAGCGTCAGTGCAGCTGCGAAGAAGAAGAAGATCACTCTGTGAGAAATAGGGAAAATGGAGATGTGAAATAGGAAAAATAGGGATGGGAAATAGGGAAAACCAAATAGTTTTGCTTCTGACTTCGACTTCTAGAGAAGGAGAAGTCAGAAGCAGATTTGTAACCAAATGCGCTATTAGCATACCGGTGGAGGAAAATATTGATGTTATCACTAGCAACCTACTTATTGGGAAAGCGCATTTTTAGGGGATATCCATATTAGTTGAGGGATATTAAAACTATTCCCATCCTTAGTATCTTGTTAATGGGTGTTTTAAAAGTGTAAAAAGTTTGAGTTACCCCTTTCAAATATTATCAAATAATTTTTTTAAAATTTTTTCTTGTAACTTTTCTTAATTTTTTTTTATTTTTTTTTGTCATAATATTTATTTTTCATATAGAAAAATTTAATTATTTTAAAACTATTAACAAATATTTGGATTTTACAATTAGGATTCATATACAGCTTTGGTTGGCAACCGAGCAACAAGCTGGGCACCAACTCCATTTTGAATAGCAACACCCAATCTATGAAAAATAAAACTGCCTAGACCACCACCAACATCATTACTAACTAGACAATTCTTCAAACACTTAAAAAAACATACAATATCCTCACTAAGCTCCCCCAAAGTAGTAAAAGCTAAAACACCCAAATCATAGCCATGTGAAACACATTCCTCCAAGTATTTAGTACGTTTACATAAAATTTCTTTCGAAATGGCTTGTCCTGGAATGTAAGCGTGAACCCCCTCTCCAGTGAAGGGTGAGACACCTGTGACATCCATACATACATCTTGGCCAATTTCCCAGTTAAGAACAAGGATATCAGCTGGGCGTAAATCCTTGTTGTCATCTGACAAAAATCCCAAAGCAACCTCTTTGCGTGCAGACACACCAACTTTGTAACAAATATTCGCAATTACATCACGGACAAGGTCATAGCGAAACTTGAGCAACGTCTTTAGCACAATGAAGCGCGTGGTCACAAAAAATATCCATAGGCCTATTGCAACTAGAGCACAAACCATCCTTGATGAACAAAGGAATACCAAGTCGATAGCAAACTACTGCTCGAAACTGTCTGGGCCCAAGGTATTGATCAAGCCCGCTAATAGGAACGGCCGAAAGATAATCTTGAGCATGCTTAACCTGATTACATTGCCACATAATGGAATCTCTTGCAGACATTGAAAAAGTGACTGCCAAGGAGGTAAAAAAATATCAAGGTATATCATGCAAAAAACTTTTTGTTTTGTACTCCAATTTAATCTTCAGAGTTTATAACTTCGTTTATTCATGTCACCATATTTTTTCCAGGAAAGTACTCTTTGTCCTCAACATTCCCAAGGTTCATTACATGAAAAAAGATATCACTGTCATGTTGATAGACGCATTTATGTGTCTATTTTCATCTCTATTGTGTATAATGTTAGTACCCATTTTTGTACTTATTTTGGTATTTTATCTCTTTGTAGGTGTTTTTTGGAGAAATAAGCTTTTGCGGCGAAATTGGCTCGAAAAGTTGATAAATGCAACCCAAGGGACGAGTGTTATGCGGACTCCAGCAACGGATAAGGGGTGACCATTGGATAAGGGGTAACCTTTACCCTTCACGTTCAAATTCTGAATTTGGGCGGGAAACCAAAAACGTGAAGGTTGTTTTCTGGCAGTTTTGGTGGTAGTGATTTGGAGGATTTTAAGGTCGATTAAACCTCTTATTTTCATAGGGTAGACTCCTTATGGGTCTAGGAATCTAACATGGGTGTTGAAATCGATTAAACTGGGCTCAATCGACGGGTTTTGATCTCAACAGCAAAATATGGAAAGTCACATGTGTGACCGATTTTAGGAAATTTTAGAGAGATTAAAGGCAAGATTTTCTTCCCAAAGATTAATATCTATCTAAGGAAGAGTTTAGAATCAAAAGGAAAGCCCAGATATGCGTGGAAATTCTGAAACAAGAAATTGCCGCAACTTTGCCTTGAAGAGAAAGAAAGAGATTTCGGAAGATTTTGGAGAGATTTAATCGCTCTTTTTGATATAAATAGATTGGTTTGGTCATATAGAAGGGGTGTCGAGAGTTTGGGGGGGGGAGAAGGGCTGAGGAGTGAGAAATCAAGACGAATAGAAAGCTACCTGCTGCTGTTTTCTGCTGGTGCGGAGCTGAAGAACACGAAGAACATAAGACGCACACTAAACAGTCGCGAAGAACACGAAGAACTTCGACCCACACCGGACCGTCGCAGAAGCAGTCTTATATTCGTACACGTAGCGGAGTAGATATATATAGACTTTCAGATTTGTGTGATATGCATATTCGTATGAACATCATGGGAAAATCTATTTGTTTCGTGATCCGGATAGGTATGTATTTTTATACAAACCATTTTGGAACTGTGGTAAGAGAACCGGGTTAAAATAATCAAACCGGTATGCGATCCAAAACAGTTCTATGCTCTAGGATCAGTTAAGTACCCAAACCGGTACGTGAATTGAAAAAGTTTCATGAATTCCGGAACCGGTATTAAAAGTCTTCAGTTTGCAAACCGGTACGTGAATTTGAAAAGTTCTGTCGACTCCGGAACTTTGAGTTGATTCAAAATTTGAAAACCGGTACGTGAGATGCAAAAGTTCTGTCAACTCTGGAACTCGGTCAGTGCATATAAGTTTGCAAACCGGTTCGCGTACTGTGACTCTGCCGATTCACGAACGATCCAAGTAATTGTACTTTGTACATTTACCAACTATGTCGATTATGATTCAAGTGTAATTAAATTATTTATATGAAGTAATTTGCATTTGATCAATTCTCTAATCAACACTAGACTCATTTGATCACATAATTATGACTCAATATTAATGTCTTAGTGAACATGAAAATGAGTGTTAAGCTTTTAAGTCCAAATCGCCTAGTTTCGGCTAACCATGTTGGACATAGTATTTATACACGGTTCGGTTACGGTTTAACTAACCAGAGTATATATCTTGTATATGTGATTAAGATTCAAAGTTTTCATCTAACGGTGAATATTGATTGCTTGGTTCCAAAGCTACCTTAGCTTAAACCTAAAAAAACCAAGGTTTTGTAGTCTATATAAGGGGAACTCTTGGCAACTGGTATCTTTGAATCCTGACACTACTTTTTGGTGTGTCCCAGTTGTATCTAGAGTCGTCCTCTCCAGAAACCCTTTTAGGGTTTAGCGACTAAAAAGACTTCATTGGGATTCGTGAAGCCAGGTCAAGTTATCTTTTATCTTGATAAGTCGAGTATCCTAATCTTGATTGTTTGTTGAGCCTTGCTACATCAATCAAGATAGATAGTAATCAACAAAGTTTCTTCGTATCATACTTTGTTGATTCCAAAAGTTTTATACTTGTGATGTGAATAATAATCTAGGATGCACTTCGGGTTGCAAAAGTCCGGTTTTGAGGATAGCCAGACTTTTGTCTAAGTTGCTATCGATTTCCATCACCTGGATATTTCGTTTTATCTGACCATCCGTTTAGATCGTAAATTAGGAAATCAATTATAGGCTTAATCTGTGGAGGCATATTTGGTTTAAAGTCTTCAAATTGAGTTGAAGCAACTCTTAGTTGGTGTGAGACATTCGAAGGGAATCAATTACGCGGAGTCCTGCTGGGATTCAAAAGGCGTAAGGAGCGCGACTGTACCTGAATCAGTGGGAGACTGAGATCGGGCTCAACTACATTCCAGACTGAAGTTAATTGGTAGTATGCTAGTGTCTGTAGCGGCTTAATACAGTTTTGTGTTCAATCTGGACTAGGTCCCGAGGTTTTTCTGCATTTGCGGTTTCCTCGTTAACGAATTTCTGGTGTCTGGGTTATTTCTTTTTCCACATTATATTGTTTATCTTTATAATTGAAATATCACAGGTTGTGCGTTGATCAATCACAGTAGATAGGTCCAACCTTGTTAGTTGGATAAGACTTGATTGATCCTTGGATATTGGTCTTTGGTACCGTCCAAGAACTCTCTGTGTAGTTAGGTTCACGGATTCAGTTCTGTAAATGTTCTAACAACCAGAGAGAGAGATATAACTTTAGACACTTTCCTTGATTGAGTTTATACTCTAGGAGTTGTGTTGAGTTTGTCCATACAGATTGCCTACGAAAAAGTTTGTGGTGTATTTTGGTATCACCAGTGTTTTCAAATTCAATATTCCACAACCGCTCCTCGGCGGCGACACAAAAAATTGATAGGGTTTGAAACCTATATATAAATAACCGCAGTCGCACATTATGTACAATATAGACAACGGCAAGTACGGGTCGAACCCACAAGAAGCGGTGGAAATACCGTTAACTAATATCTCTAATAAACTAACCAAAGACGATATTTTCGATAATTTTAGAATGAAAAAAAGGAAACAGGATAATTTATCTAAATTCAAATTATAATGACAGGGAAATTATTGAAAATATAATTTATAGGTTCGCAATTACTGTTTGTGTCGTCTAAGCATAACCCATCAAATAATTTAACCTAATCATGGATTATCAAATATTGTAACAAATAAAATTGGAAAACTATATACATTTATGCATTTATGCTTTTGCATCGCACAAAGTCGGTGGAGCAATAACAAATATTCTATATAAAATCAATAAACTACATTGGATTCAGACAATTCAATTCATTATATCTTACTACTATAATAATATTTAATTGAATTCATGTTGGTCTAATGCTTTAAGTAGTTTTTACCGTAAAACCCTAGTTACAATTCTAGCAATCTATGGCTATGGATTTCTCAAAACCCATAAAAATAATTTACAAAAGAAAAGAAAATTAAATCGTTATCATTATCGTCACCTGGAAATTGGTCGTCTACTTCCCTCTTGTTTTCTGCTCTTCAAAGCTTCCACGGCCACCTCCCATCGTTCACAGTAGAAACCAGAAAATGAATACCCGAGCTCCCCCTCTATCGACATTCCTCCCGGGTTTTTAACCACTTCCGTGTCCTTTTTATTCAAGTAACAGATCATCACTTCTTTAATTAAAGCCCAAAACTCTAGAGTACACTTCCAAAACCCATCACGTGCAAATCCTCCCATTTAAATAAGTCCAATCCGAATTAACATTAATTAAATAACCTTAATAGCAAGACATGGGACTTATTGATTTTTTTTCATTCAAGTTTCTCACAGTAATTTCCATCACCTATATATATATATATATGAAACTACAACAATGGAATGCCAATCCTCGAGCTTTATTTGTAAAGTTTCGACTCCTTGGTTGTCCTTATAGATGAAGATTCAATGGCTAGTTGTGACGTCCCAACCTAATCACCTGTTTAGATAATAGGATTACAAACTAACTGAGGCATCAAATCTAGATTAAGGATCTTAAGAATGTCAACTACATAAACTAATCGCAGAACAAACCCATGCACTCTGATATTATTTAAATGAAAATCTCTCGAGTGATATGAATACAATAATGTGTTGTTTTATAGATTGACAAAGAATACATATAAAAGATATACAACATATTTAGATTCGATAAAGCTTTAGAGCTAAGAAAACGAATATCTTCGCGCGCACCATTTCTTCTGAAAACTGAAACTGAAGTGGGAACGAGTGAGCACATCATCCCAAAGGGGTTCCCAGTGGAAATAAATAACTTTCAAGTAATCACTAACATGCTCATGGTTCTAAATAATAACAATTTAAATAACATTAAGAAAATAAACATTCGGCATTTCATGCATTAAAATCAGAAAAGTCAGAGAATCAAGCGTAATATGCACACGAGTGATTTTCCCAATTTAATGTAATAAATAATATCAAAACGGGGGGATGCTGTCATACTAAATAATATACAACTGGGGGGATGCCATCCTACTAAATAAGGTAATAATATTCAACCGGGGGGATGCCGGCCTACTACATAAATTTAATATAAAATATGATAGTCAATCGGGGGATGCCGACCTACTAAATAATATACAACTGGGGGATGCCATCCTACTAAATAATATTAAACCAGGGGGATGCTGGCCTACTTGGCTTAGCCAGAAGCTGTGGGGAAACCACGGACACTTCTAGCAGGGAAAATCATACTATGCATGTCACACAACATACACATTCATTTCACACAAACATGCTCATTAATAAGAACTCATCATGCTCGCAAATAAAAAGAAATCTTAACGATTACAAGAAGGTTACAAGAGTTCCCACATCAAATCTCAATTCATTAACAATTTCAAAGACTTAACAATGAACTGAAAAAATTAACTAAGTTTATTGAGAACAAATAATTACCTCAAATCAGTTCAACCCAAATAGTTAATTCCATCAGTTGAATCAGGTTCTTCTTTGCCTTAACATGAAAACCCCAAATCAATCTTCTTTCATCTTCATTGATTCATAGAAAAAAACCCTAAATAAATCTGTAACCCTAATTCACTCAAACTTTTAAAACCCATCTCAAATCCCCTTCCTAAAGATCAAATTCATCTTCGAATTCTTCCAGAAACCCTAACTTTTGATTCAAACCTCGAAACAATTTAACAGCTTCAATTGGACATCAACCCTCTTAATCTTCATCTATCATCAGCTCAAAACACTGATCAATTTAATCAAATCTCGAAGCCTAATCTGAAAACCCTAATCTCCAGTTTACAACAACATCAATTTCTTCTTCTCCTGGAACTCAATCAACTTCAACACCATCACCTTCTCCATAGATGCAATTACAAGCTTCTACGAATCACCCACATTAAATCCAGATCGCTTCGTCGACTTAAAATCGAACAGAAAGAAGAACAGAAGAAAAAAGAAAGAGGAAGAAAAAGAAGAAAGGGAAAGAAGAAGAAGAAGAAGAAGAAGAAGAGAAAATGGTTTTCTCTTACGCATGCTTCTGGATAAGACCCCATGAGAAAAAAAAAAAAGGCACCCATTGAATTGGATATGGGCAGCCAGGTTGGTTATCTGCAAAAAGTCTATTTTACCCTTCACACTAATCTGATGATTTCTTCTTCGTCCGGTATCCGAATGGCACGTTCGAGTAGTCCATCTCGCATAAATTTTCGAGATATAATCAATGGTACTATTTTTGTAACTAATTTTTTAGATTAGTTTCTAATAATCGAAATCTATATTAACTAATCGAGTCATTAGCAACTAAATCGTCTATTGACTATCTCTTAATCGGTCAAATAGCATTGACGAGCTTGAGGGTCCTTACACTAGTTATTTTAAAATCAATATTCCATTAATCATCTTATAAATATTTCTACATGGACCAATTCTGACCTTGCAAAATCATATAAAAATTATCTTTGTATAATTGGTGGATACTATTATCCACATAATCCGATTTTAGCATGAAAAAAATACTGAAAAAATGGAATTTTTACTCACAAGAATTGGTTTATAGGTTTTTCCACTTAAACTGATTGTACGCTAAAACCAAAAATATAGGTTGGAGAGAATCAGTATTCAGGAATGTTCATTTTAGAGCATTGCTCGGTCGAACTCACAAGTGTTGCTATCTCAAGCTTGTTGTCAAATTTAGTTGTCAAAACTATATCTTGATTTGTAGTCCACAATTAGTTAAGTCTCAGATTAGGATAGAAGTGTAGTTGAGAAATGGACATCATGGCAGTCATCATTGCATTCTACCATTTGAAGGTGAAGATCAACCAAAGCTTTTGGAGAACTTCTTCAACAAAAGGTAAGTGAAGACTGAACTACCTATTCTCAAGTTATATTCACCTTTTTATCTATGAGACGTTGTCGCATAACTAATTAGACTATCGTAAGCATATCAAGAATTTGGAGTCGAGTTTATCTTGTAATTAGTCCTCGAAATATGACCAAGCTTAATGAACATTTCATACTTGATAAATTTCGGTTAAGAACAATTTATTGTTCGGAATCAAAATCATGATTCAATAATTATCATTCGAAAATAGCCTGGAACAATGATATATGTCATTGATGTTATTTAGGAATGTTTCGAATCGAATTAGATAAAAATATAGAACTATTGTAAATTCAGATACAAAATAATATACATATCAGTCTTACAAACTGGGAAAACTGTTAAGGTCTGAAGTCGTAATACATGTACTCAGTACACTAATGGAGTAGCTATATGTCGTCAAAATACTTTTGGTACACATACCCGTATGCACACCTTAAAAAGTCTGTGAACTCGTGAACCCGGATCGGTACGCAAACCAGTACTCGTACTAGAAAAGAACTGTTGGTCCCGGAACCGGTTTGGTGTCCATGTCGGTACACGTACCAGAAAAATTTTGTGAACTCCGGAACTATTTTATTGTCTTAAGGTATCCATACCAGTACACGTACCTAAAAAGTCCCGTGAACTCCGGAACTCGGTCATGTTACAAGGTATACATACCGGTACACGTACTTTGACTTAACTGTTCACGAACCAGTTAATTATTTGTAACTTATACATCTACTTACCATGTCGATTAAATTCATATGCACATAAATTATTGTTGATGGTGGATTTTCGACAAAGGTCATAATCGTAAAATCATGATACTGGATGTTTCTGACCCGGCTTCAGGAGCACATGTGATGATTCATGTTTTACGATCCGTGAACCGTTTCATGATCTCTGACTGAGTGAGCATTCCTCTCAGAGCCATGATGAATATGTTTCTCGAAAGGCCTCCCCGGATGAGCGTTCGATGCTGCACATTTCATCATTACCTCTAAGTAGAATAAAACAATTGGGCGGTTCTCTAGACATAATTGTTTGTTAGACGGCTTAACGCCTTCAGGACGTCGGCGATACTCGTTGTTCCCTGACTATATAGAGAGAGCCACCTCTACATAGAATAATGATTGGGCGGTTCTCAAGACATAATTGTTTGTTAGAGGGCTTAACGCCTTCAAGACGTTGGCGATACTCGTTGTTCCCTGACTATGTAGAGAGACCGTGTATAGATTCAGGCGGCTCTCTAGACATAATTGTTTGCTGGAGGGATAAACGCCTTCAGGACACCAACGCTGCACGTTGTTTCCTGACTATGCACTCTTCAGAACGAGTATGATGCTTCAACTATCTCATATCTCGATTCTACAATAGATTAATTCTACCGTGACATTCACCGACTGAATTCCTAGAAAATAATCTATTTCATCTCATTACTCCGTTCCATGGCTATCCCCGGATGATTCCATGGATTAGTAATAGATAACCATTTTATCTCATTACTCCGTTCCCTGAATTCCCCGGCTGGATTAATGGATTAGTAATAGATACTACATTTTTCTTTATTACTCCGTTTCATGAATCATTCTCCACTGAATTTCATGAATTAGTAATAATTACTCAACAATCGGGCATCTGGACTATCATCGAGTAAGCCCCAAGAAAATAGTGCAGTGTACTCAACGATGATGCACGAACGAGCACCCAAATGCACGAACGAGCATTCAAAAGTATGGACAAACGAGGAATCATACACAAAATATGAGAGAGAAAATAATAATAAAAAAATAAAAGAGGCGCCTAGGGACCTGGCCCACCGGTCGGCCGGTCATGCCGCCATGACCGGTCCCCCACGCCTCTTCCTTATTTTTCCTTATTTTATTATTTTCATAATCTCATGAAGAATCCTTCATTCGAGCAACTTTCCTTGTTTGAGAAAAACTCACGGTTCATCCATATTTTCACGGTTTCATGAAAAATAATAAAAATAAGGGAAGGTGTCACGTGACCGGGCTACCTAGCCGTCCGGTCATGCCCTAGCCATGGTCGGTCCCACACTTTGCGATCCCTTATTTTCACAATTATTATTTTCCTCATCTCATGAAACTCCTTCGTTTCAGCAAAAAACCTTGGTTTTCCATATTTTCTCAAATATTGCTCAAACCATGAAAAAGCCAAAAAGTCAAACGATCACACGGCCGACTAGGCTACTCACGTCAAATATTAAAATATTATTATTTTAATATTCTCAAAATACTGATCGAACGAGCAAAGTCCTACTTGCTCATTCGAGCAAAATCAACAATTTCAGTCAAAGATCAAACTCTTCTGAAAATCCAAGATATTGCTCAAACGTACATCAGAAAATACCAAAACTCTCAGGACTGAGACATGGACATTGTGGTGACACGGGCATGCCTCCTTCACCGACCAAGGCCGTCCCTAAGGCTTGCAAGGATACGGTCCCACACATCTTTATAATTCTAACCTAATTTGCTCAATTGCTCATATTGGGTCCAAACTCTTTCCAACCAACTAGGAATTTGCTCAATCGACCATCAGTTGGTCCCACACCACCAAGGGACGGTCCTATGCTCCCTTGGCCAGTCCCTCACTTCTCCATAATTAGGTTTTATCACCTAATGCTCAGACGATCACTATTCTAATAAGTGATTAAACCGGCATTTAATCATCCTTTCACCAACCAGTCAACAAAGGACTTTGGTATACGCTCACTCGAGCACTTGGGCGCTACATGGTCTTCCAAATCCCATGTAGTCGGTCGCTCCTTCACTCAGTGGCCTATTTTCAATAAATCACCAACTGATCAGCAATCGATCAAAATTAGGGTTTCGAACAAATGCTCTGCAAATCATGATTTTGAGCAATTTCAAACACTAATAAATTTATGTTGAACCCAACAATCAACATCTGAATTAATTATATAATATTTGGTAGGCTACTAATATTTTTATTAATATTTATTGGGTTACGTTACCAATAATTCATCGAATGAGCAATACTTGCTCAATTGCTCGAATATTGATCCAACTGTCAATATTCAGTAATTCATCGAATGAGCAATACTTGCTCAATTGCTCGAATATTGATCCAACTATCAATATTCAGTAATTTATAGAATTGAGCAATACTTGCTCAATTGCTCGAATATTGATCCAACTGTCAATATTCAATAATTTATCAAATTGAGCAATACTTGCTCAATTGCTCGAAAATTGATCCGACTGTCAGTATTCAGTAATTTATCGCCGAATATTGATTCAACTAAATATTCAACAATTCATCGAGTTTACAATATTTGCTCAGACGAGCAATATCAACATCATTCAAGAATTATACGCCTGATACGTTTAATCCATGAATCACTGAGCATTCGTCAATCATGCTCAATTCAACAAAACTTAGACTCACTGTCTAATCAAGTTAACGACTGACTAATCAAATACACGTCTGCTTTGCAGACTCCACGTTCGTGAGACATCAATCACGTCACATGGGGGATATCAATTAGGGTTTTGTTCTGGCGTCCTACAACACTTGTGTTCATCCACGATGAGAAATGTGAGTAAGTCGTGCAAGCGGTTGAGGAAGTTGTCAAAGTAGTGGGTGTATGATCAATCAAGTCTCCACGCGACATGGAACTGATTTTACCACGATCTCCCACTTCCCCACTCTTTCACTCAAGAAACCGTCACACTTACTGGGATCAATGTGTTTTACTATTCTGACAATATAAATAAGTTCTGAATCGATGAATGAAGACAACATTCGTCTAAACAACAATTCTCTCGATCTAAAACTTATTCACATACTTGCAGAAACCTTCAACACATCCACAATCCTTGATCATCATTGATCCCACAATTCTCAGCTTCCCTCCTACAGATCAACCCATCTCCCTCTTTGTGACCGAATTGACTCTGGAATGGCCATTGACTTGGTTTAGGCCGGAGTCCTACAGTTTGATCTCTCGAACTTAAAGAACTCTCGTGCAGTGCATCTGTTTGAGGTTAAGCAGTTTGCTCGGTTGAGGAGTCTCTTCCGCACGGTCGTCTCTTCACTTTCCTAAAAAAATAGCAAATCATTTTTCCCCATCAACAATTATTTCTCTGAGATATTTTGCATTTGAATAATCTCTATAAACACCATAGACATATTTGATCACATAAATGTGACTCGAGTTAAGTCTTAAGTGATATACAAAATTTCTCAAGCTTATAGTTCAGTTGGCTAGTTTTGACTAACCATTCATGAGCGTGGTCTTTGTACATGGTTCGGTTACGGTTCATCCTAACCAGAGTGTATATCTTATTATGTAAATCAGATTCAAAGATTCATCTAACGGTGGATATTGTTTACTTGGTTGCAAAGCTATCTCAGCTTAAACCTAAAGCAACATATGCTTTGAATGTCTATAAAAGGGGAACCTCAAACAACTTGGATCTTTGAATCCCGACACTACTTTTATTGGTGTGTCTTAGTTGTAAAACTAGAGTCGTCCTCTTCCTAAAACCCTTTTAGGGTTTAGCGACTACAAAGACTTCATAGGGATTCGTGAAGCTAAGTCCAGCTATTGTTTATCTGATATCTTAAGTATCCTGAACTTGTTCGATTGTTGAGATGCTCACTTGAACAAGATGGATAGAAATCATCAAAGTTCTCTTCGTCTCAGACTTTGATTGATTCCACAAGTTTAATACTTTTGAGGTGAATAATAATCTAGGATGCTCTTCGGGAAGCATAAGTCTGGATATTGAGGCTCGCTAGACTTTGTTTATTTCTATCGATTTCCAATCACATTAATCTACGATTAAAAAGGAAATCACACATATAGGCTTATCTGTGGGAGGCAGATTGGTTTACAGTCTTCAATTGAGTTGAAGCAACTCTTAGGATGTAAAGGACGTCAGCTAAGGGAATCAATTGCGCGGAGTCTTGTTGGGATTCAAGAGGCGTAAGGAACGCGACTGTAACTGAATTATTGTAAGGGTTTAATTCGGTCTTAACTACATTCAAGTTCGAAGTTAATTAGTAGTAGGCTAGTGTCTATAGCGGCTTAATACAGTTTGGTGTTTAATCTGGACTAGGTCCCGGGGGTTTTCTGCATTTGCGGTTTCCTCGTTAACAAAACTTCTGGTGTCTGTTTTATTTCTTTTTCCGCATTATATTGTTGATCTTTATAATTTAAATATCACAGATTGTGCGTTAATCAATCATAGTTTATACATCCATCCTTGTTTGTTGGATACGACTTGATTGATTACTTGGGAAATTGATCTTTGGAATCACCCAAGTACTCTCACACGTAAATCAGGTTCACTGACTAGTTTTTGTAAACTTTCTGATTGTGAGAGAAAGAGATATAACTCTAGATATTATTCCTTGATTGAGATTCATGAAGTTGAACTCTCGGAATTGTGTTTAAGTTTGTCCATACAGATTGCCTACAAAAAAGTTAGTGGTGTATTTTGGTACACCCGTGTTTTCAGTCCATATAAATATATTCCTGAGAAAAACACACCGAAAAAATGGAATTTTTACTCATAGGAATCGTTGTTTGTACCTTAAATGATGTGAAATTAGGGTTTGATAGTGAATTCAAAATAAAGAAAGGAGACAAGGAACTTAACGTGGTTAGGAGAGTTATGCCTACATCCACGGATGAATCCCTATAGACAAAGATACTTTATTGATTATCTTTACAATGATTTTCTCTCGGTATCAAAACCTAGATTCCTTCCCCCCTTAGGGTTTAGACCCGTGTATTTATATAGTCGTATAGACTTGTCTATCAAGTAATCTGCAATATTCTATAACTTTCTTCTAGGACCATGGAGATGGATTGGCGGAAACGGGTTGTTGGGTATGGACCGATCGCATTCTAGAGTTTTCCACACCGATCGATCTGCCTGCCTGTTAAAACTCTGGAAGTTTTGATGCAGAATAGGTCTACACGGATGTATATATGAACCATTCTGAAAGCCTGGCATATTTATGTTCTGGTGATGATTCAAATTAGTCTTTTTTTTTAACTTATATATAGACCAATTCCGACTAAAAAACAACCATAATTTTTGCATTTTTTTGCCCAAATTGTAGTTTTTTTGTCGCGTCCTAGGAAAACATGATGGGTGTCGCAGCGCGTCAAAATTAAAAATACTTTCTCACTACTCAAAAATATATTATGAAGCTAGGGTAAGAAGGGATCATTCCCACAAAGAGGTCTGGAATACTTATATGTTTTGATGTTTTATGCAATGTTTTAAAACCCAGACCGGGCCGGCCGATTCAACCGAAGAACCAGTGAACCAGTAGAAAAAAAGGGTTGGGTCACCCTTGAGCCACTAATATGTTGAAAAAACCAAAGAACCAGTAGAACCGTCCGGTCCAACCGGAGAACCGTTCGACCCAACTGGTTTTTTATCCACTTCACCCGGTTACTAATCCATTCAAAAAAAAAAAACTTTTTCTATTTCTAGAACCTTCTTTTCTCTTCTCTCCGAGAAGCTCAATAGGTAGGGGAGGTTTTAGTTTTCAAATTGAGAAATTAATAATCATCGATTTCCAATAGAGAATCTATATTTTTGCTTGTTTTCAAAGCATCTGTTGTGGATACTCATATAAGAAGATCAACTATGAAGAAGATCAAGAAATTCAAGACTCTTAATTTAAAATTGAAACCTAAACCTAGATGAAGGAAAACCAAAATCATTGTCGTGATTGATTTTAATTTCTAAGGTATGTGTGTTTATAGTTTATACCATTTGATTTTACTTCCGTTTTTTATTATTATTATTTTGTTCTTATTTTCATTATAAACCCTATTTTGCTTCAATTTACTCTGAAACAGTAGAGGCATGAAAATGAAACTTTTATTGCAACTTTGCTACCTGTTTGCCTAGTACTAAATAGTTTTAACATGATTGTAATTAGTATACAATTATTTAGTTTATACCATTTGATTCTTATGTCAAATCGTATGTTTAACTTTGTCTACTGTAAATTTTGTTTTATTTCTCACTTAATTTTGATTGTAGTTGTTTGATTAAACCACATATAGTTATTTTGTATTGATTTTTATGTCAAATCCATTGTTTATATTGTATGTTTCACTTTGTATAATGTTAATTGTGTTTTCTTTATCACTTAATTTTGATTGTAGATGTTTAATATAAAAATATTTACTGAATTGAGTGAGGATTATCTATTTATAAGTCAGATACTCAGATATTCTGTTAGCTATCTTATTATATGACTGACCCAGTGACCCCGGGTTGAACCACTGGGTGAACCAGTTGACCCTGACCTACTGATTTTACTGGTTCGATGGCTGGTCGGATTCTTAAAACATTGGTCTTATGTAAAATAGGGAGATTTTCTGAACTTATGTAACTAAACTAACTTAAAACGCAAACAAGAAAAAGTAAACAAGCTAATCAAAGAAGTAAAAATATTGGTTGAGGATTTCGTTTTCATTCACAAATATGTTCTTGTCTTAATAACTAGAATTGATATTTAATATCTCATTATCAAAAGCCCTAGATACCTTGATCGCAAGAATATTCCACAAATTTCCTGATTTCATCACACTGACAAGTAAAATGATACAAGTATGAATTCTACCAAAAGAATAACTTAACGTGGAAAGTGCACAATCAAGTTCAATTCCCATGGAGCATTAAGATTCATGAAATTAGGGTAACCAATGCAATTGAAATACATTGCGCAAATGATTCGACAAAGGTCACGATTCACTTGTGATTACTAGGATATATCACTACAAGCAATAACCACAATTATGCTACTTGCAATCAGAAATTTATCACTTTTACGTATAATAAACCCTAATCTAGCTATAGTTATGACTATGAGTTCAACCAATTTTCAACTTGATAAAACAAACAATCAAATCATGTTATAATACGTCAAACATATAACTATATTTGTATATAATCATGAATGATAAAGTTGAGACAAAACTAATGTTCCAAACCAAAATCATGTTTTGGTGAAGGATTTCCCTTTGTTATCCCTTATTTGAAGCTAAAGGAAATGGGTCTCAAGGCAACATCACTATGACGCTGTTTTATCCCTTAATTATACTACATAGTGCCGCATGGATACTGAGTACCCGTTTAAGTCAATGCATTTTTGACCAAAATGGGTTCTCAGTTTCCGTTTCTGGAGTATAAACTTCCAGTAAACGCTCAAGGACCAGCACCCTCCTTCTTCACTCTCTCTTTTTTTTCCCTCTCTAAACCTTCTAAATCCTTTTTACCCCCTTCCTATTTTGATGGTGATTTTGTATGATTCATTGGTGGAAACTTAAAGAGTTTGATCCATACTCAAAGGTGATTCTATTACAAGCTTCAATTTCAAGTTTCATCCACAAAATCAATGAAAGTAAATCATTCTAATGTTAGGTTTTGAAGTTAAACTTTTTTTTGATAATTATGAAATTGTTGATATTATGTTGATTAGGTCTGTTGTATGTAAGTCAATAAAAACATTAAGACATAGATGTAGTGAAAAATCCATGATTATTACTTGTTTTGTGATGTATCTCTTGATTTATGTTCAACGAAATCATTAAAAAGTACTATTTTATTGACGTTTAATGTTGGTTGACTTGTATTTTATGTATGGTATATAGAAATTGAAACTATAATTGTTGTTTGCAAAGGTACAGTACGAGTCTAATGCGTGTTTATATGAGACTTAAACAAGGAATCTATTTGGATACTGTTAGAGCATTGCTCGGTCGAACTCACAAGTGTTGCTATATCAAGCTTCTTGTCAAATTTAGTTGATCAAAACTATTGTAGTAGGGTAAAAAATGATTCTGAAGAAAAGAGTAAAAGTGGGTAGGCTGATGAGAAACGAGTCTAGACCCTAAAAAAATGTACTGCACAGTAGTGCTTTAGATTCGAGAGATCAATCTGTACAATTCTGGCCTAAACCAAGAAATGGCCATTCCAGTCTTGCTTCGGTCACAAAATGAAGGAGAACGGTTGATCTTAGGGAGGGAAGCAAAGAAGGTGTTGAGATCAGAGAGACAAGCTCGTATGATGTGATTGTTTATGACTTATCTCAGAAAATGGAACTTGCTTGTAAAAGATAGAAGTTGTAAGTTCTCTGTGTTCTCTGGAAATTTTGTGTTAGTTTTCCCATTCAATAGATTGAAAATCTATTTTATAGTAAGTCATAGTCGAACACCCTGATCTCGTAGAAAGTGGAGGTTATAAGTAGTTGAGGTTGCAAAGATCATGTGAAAGTGATGAGAACCATGTTCCTATTGTCAAGGAAGGACATGCCGGTTCTGCATCCACTACTCCTCTACTCATCAACTGTCCGCCTTTCTTGACACTTTCTCATTATGGGCGTGTTGCACACCGCACGCTGTAAGCCGCCAGACCAATACCCTGATGAGCAATCCTCATTTGTGACATCGTTGATATTTCGAGTGTAGAAGAAGTCGAGTTGCTCGACAAACCTGACCTGCATGACTAGATTGACTTGACTTGGCCGGTAGGTCGTGTCATGGAGCGTGGTTGAAAAAGCGAGGGTCTAACAACCACACCCAATATTTCGTTAGGAAATATGTATGGACTAACTCCATCTTCAAACGGAACGAACATAGAGAAAATCAGATTGATTCCCGAAATACCTTTCTAGATATTCCTCAATGTCCCGGCTATTCACGGAACGTGAGAAGCAGATGAATAATCATCTGCTTCCGTAAGAAATCGAAGCAATTCTTGGGAATTCTGTAAAATCAATTCGTTCATTTTTCTCTGACAGATGGTCAGAACTTCATCTAGGTTCGAATCCTACTGAGAGGTCCACTAGAGATCATAAATTGTTGAAGAAAGAACAAGAGCTTTAGGAGTTCAGCTAGGAAGCATAACACTAAAACATTTTGACAACCAAGTATTGTGGGGAAAATTCCAAAATGACCATTATGCCCTTCTAGGTCAAATTTTGGTAAAATGACCATTTTACCCCTGGTCCAAAACTTGATGAATATGACTTTTTACTTCGAATTACAAAATGACCATTTTACCCCTAGTCTGAAAATTAACCCAAAATAACGGTTTTGCCCTTTGTCAAAAATCCACCATCAACATTAAGACCCCTGCTTAGCGCGGAACAGTAACATTGTTGCCTGGTAAGCACTAGATGGTGATTTTATAAATAGGAGCAAGACAAGTAATTTTAACTTAGTCAAGAGATTTATACCAGAGGCCTTATAGTTGACTTGCCTTGATACTCTCCGCGTAGTAATGTCAAGTAGTCGTCCAAGGAGTAATGATCGGAAGAGAAGGACGAGAAAAACATCGTCTGAAGAGCATGAATCAGGATAACTGTCGGGCAGCTGCAATGCGTCAGAACACCAAAGTGAGTGTTGAGGCGATTGTGCCATGACAACACAGTGATGAATGTAGAAGAAGTATGGCGTCTCAATGATAGGATGATGTGTTGAGGAAGTGAAGCCTGACAACACATGTGATGAGCGTTGAGGCAGTTGAGCCGTCAACACTATGATGTGTTGACAGTAGTGAAGCATAACAACAAAGTGATGAATATTGACGCAGTTGAGTCGTCAACATTATGATGATGTGTTGAGGCAGTGAAGCATGTCAACACATGTGATTGTTGAGGAGGTAGTGCGTCTCAACACTAGGATGATGTGTTGAGGCAGTGAAGCCTGACAACATAAGTGATGAGTGTTGAGGCAGTTGAGCCGTCAACACTGTGATGTGTTGAGGCAGTGAATCATAACAACACAGGTGACTGTTGAGGAGGTTGTGCGTCTCAACACTAGGATGAAGATGTGTTGAGGCACTGAAGCCTGACAACACATATAAGTTTTGAGGAGGTTGTGCGTCTCAACACTGGGATGAAGATGTGTTGAGGCAGTGAAGCCTGACAACATAGGTGAGTGTTGAGGAGGTTGTGCGTCTCAACACTAGGATGAAGATGTGTTGTGGCAGTGAAGCCTGTCAACACATGTTAGTGTTGAGGAGGTTGTGCGTCTCAACACTTAGATGAAGATGTGTTGAGGTAGTGAAGACTGACAACACAGGTGAGTGTTGAGGAGGTTGTGCGTCTCAACACTAGGATGAATATGTGTTGAGGCAGTGAATCCTGACAACACAGGTGGGTGTTGAGGAGGTTGTGCGTTTCAACACCAGGATGAAGATGTGTTGAGGCAGTGAATCCTGACAACACATGTGGGTGTTGAGGAGGTTGTGCATCTCAACACTAAGATGAAGATGTGTTGAGGAAGTGAAGCCTGACAACATAGGTGAGTGTTGAGGAAGTTGTGCGTCTCAACACTAGGATGAAGATGTGTTG
>JAJJMB010014758.1:462732-544137 GCA_023531105.1 Papaver atlanticum | reverse complement strand
GAGTGTTGAGGAGGTTGTGCGTCTCAACACTAGGATGAAGATGTGTTTAGGCAGTGAAGCCTGACAACACAGGTGAGTGTTAAGGAGGTTTCATGTCTCAACACCAAGAAGATGTGTTGAGGAAGTAAAGCCTGTCAACACAGGTGAGTGTTGAGGAGGTTGTGCGTCTCAACACTAGGAAGATATGTTGAGGCAGTGAAGCTTGTTATCACAGGTGAGTGTTGAGGAGGTTGTGCGTCTCAACACTAGAAAGATGTGTTGAGGAAGTGAAGCCTGTCAACATAGGTGAGTGTTGAGGAGATTGTGCGTCTCAACAATAGGATGGAGATGTGTTGAGGCAGTGAAGCCTGTCAACATAGGTGAGTGTTGAGGAGGTTGTGCATCTCAACACTAGGATGGAGATTTTTTGAGGCCGTGAAGCCTGTCAACACAAGTGAGTGTTGATGAGGTTGTGCGTCTCAACACTAGGATGAAGATGTGTTGAGGCAGTGAAGCTTAACAACACAGGTGTGTGTTGAGGAGGTTGTGTGTCTCAACACTAGGATGAAAATGTGTAGATGCAGTGAAGCCTGAAAACACAGGTGAGCGTTGAGGAGGTTATGAACACTGGGATATTTAGAATCTAAGCATTGATATACATAACAATTTCAAAGAATTCAGCCGTGGAAGTTCCGCTACTTGAAGCAAGTTCACTATTGTTGAGTCTAAATATTAATATAAGAAACGAATCTAAGGAATTATTGTATCTTAGAACAGTTTTAATATTGCTCTATACTAGTGACTATCCATCCAGGAGCTTGGTTATTCAAGAACAAGGTCAAGGAAGCTGGTGTCACAAGAATATGTTCTGAATATTCTGTATATTCAGAGGACATATGAGGGGAATCATACCGAGCACCAGTGTCATTTTGAGGACAAAGCCACTCTATACTAGTGGTTAATCCATCTAGGAGTGGTCCAATCATTATAGATTCAATGTAAAAGAGGATGACATGAATTTATTTCAATTCTGTTACGGAATGTGAAGATTTTATTTGGTATGCCTAATAAATATAAAACATTTAGTTCAAGGATAGTTACTTAGCTCTATCTCTCCTAGGCATGTCCTTCACGCATAATTGGGATTTGGATGTATTAGGCTCTCCTGTGAGTAAGCAGTATAAGGCGTTAGTGATGACATCAGGATGACGACGGATTGATGAAGACTCGAGTTGTATCCGGTGATAGTAAGGTAAGGGACAACGGATTGGTGTTCTCAAAGACCGTAGTAGCAGCAGGGATGCAGTCTCTCCTCTGAGTGTGACCAGCAAGAGGACGAAGTTTCTCAGATGAGAGTCTTGGTGTAGAGATATTTGCATGTTTCGTTGTAGTAATGGACACCAACAGAGTAGTCCTTGTCGATTAAGCTTACGTTATTCCTTGAAGCTGGAAGAGGTAGTACGGATAGGCGCATTGAGCAAGAACAATAATATGAGATGATGACTCGAGTCATAGCAGGTAACACCAAGGTAGGGAATAAGAGATGTGCGGATAAGCTGATGACGGAGCCAGTAGTATTCTGGATGTAGATTGAAGCATGCAAGACTCCGGTGTAGAAAGTCGTTAACCTCTTCTCGTGGTATTGGTCAGCAAGTATTAAAATTGAGCGATGCAGTTAGCAACAGCAGTGAGCTAAGGACGACAGCGAGGCTTGAAACGGTAAGGAGATTAAGTTTGAGATAGCGAAAATAAGACATGGTAGAGTTTTTCCTTTTGCCTGCTGCTGATGTTCTCCTTCTGGTGGCTGCCAATGAATCCTTTAGGAGAAGATGTAAGAGATGAAGTCTGGTGTAACTTGTTGATGTGTAACATGAGGCCTCTTTCGTCTCATAATGGTGAGCGTATCTCTAGCAAAATAAGTCTCAACGCTCGCATCATCATAAGCATTGAGGTTGGAGATAGTTGTAGCTTCCTTGTTGTTAGTGATAGTTAGAACCTCAATTTATGCAAAGCATGTCTTTGGAAGTAGATTGGCGTTGCCAAATTCAGTATCTTTGAGACAAGTAGTGGTGAGCAGTCCCTAGCCACAAGTTTCGTTGCTTTTACTATCTGAGCAGGTTCAAGGATGTGTCTCATCTTCCTCAAGAAAAGCTAATGTTCCATCAAAGACTTAACAGCTTGACTGATGGGTTCTGCAGACATGGTGAAGCTCCTGACAGGGAGAGGTTCTTCGTGTACTCCTTCAGTCCCCAAGTACAATTCTCACTGGTAAGATTGGTAGGATGATTGACGATAATATTTGAGATCTCCTATTTTTGTTCTGGTTGTCCGACAGGAGGTTACTTGATTGCACCATCTTGACCCCACACCTGCAACAATTCAACCACTTCTTTCATGGAGAAAGGGAAGTATGGAGGCGTCTCTATGTTATTGGAGTTGAGATGGACATGGTTTTGTCTTCGTAGTAGTCGTGTATGTGGTATCTGAGTTGGAGCTGGTGGTTGGGCTACATGCGCAGGATGTTGCATCTCTAAGGTGGTGGCTTTCCTCTTGCTCCTTCAGTGAAACTGCTTACAGAAGGCCGAAGGTTGTATTTTCAACTTTGTTGTAGTAGTGGTAAATAGGATTCGAACTCTAAGACTTGTGAAGATTCGAGTTTTTAAATTTAATAAAAATATACAATAATATTACAACTGGTGCAAGAGGTACTGGAACTAAGGATTCGACCAATCTTCATAACATAAGGTTCAATTATTTATTCTCAACAATTTTAGCTCAAGAAATGTAAACATGGACTCTTATTCTTGCCAAGGTAAATTCTAAAAACATTAGTTATAAATCGTAAGCATGGGACATCAAACATCTAAGCAAGCATGACCCATCTAATAAAATAATAACTAATTAATCAAAATCATATTTCAATTAATATTAGTGCAAAAGTCATAAAAAAGAATAAAATAAATTTACCCATGTATGAAGTTCGGCCTCCTCCGTCGTCCCAGTGTTGGGGTTTAGCTCCTCATATTATAGACACTCTCAAAATATTTTTTATTTGCTCAAAAAGTGTTTACAATGGTGAAAATGGAGAAAATAGTGAAAAACAGGATTTTGTGACGCATGAAAAGCGTCACAAAATGAACGATATAATAAAAGTGTTGTAGTCACTATTCCGAAGTCGCTGGAAAAGTGCTACCCACTGCCGTAAATATTCGACAATTTTCAGCGACTGTCTTCAGCAGGTGTTGTTCTTCGTGTTCTTGATGTTCATCATCAGCAGCAGCAGCAGAACCCGAGTTTCTGCAACTCATGATTTCTCGCTCCTGAGCTCTCCTCAGCTCCCCAAACTCTCCACCCCGCTTCCTTGTACCTCTAGAAATCTATTTATACTCTTAAGCCTCATTTAATCACGCCATATCTCCCAAATAATCTTTATTTATCACTATTATTCTCTATGGCCAAAATTTCCAATTTTTGATCTTCCACGCGTTCTCAGCTGTCAACCTTCCTTATTTATCTTCTTCTAGCATCTCTGTAGTGCAACACACTCGAAACTCATGCATTACACGCCTCAAACTCGTGTCAAATTCACTTGAACCCGTGAAAACTTGTGTCCACTGTTTTGGATTGAAACACGTTATTAAGCCAATTTATATCGGAAACAACACCCATACTAGCTTCTTATATCCTCTAGGAACAATCCCAACCAATTCCAGCCCTTTAGTCTACCCAAAATTACTCCAAAAATCCGACTGAAAATCTGCCAGTGAAAGGGAATATTTTCCCGCCAAAAATATTTTTTGAATTTGGGAAGAAAGTCACCCCTTATCCATGGTCGCCCCTTATCCGTTGCTGGAGTCCGAATTACACTTGTCCCTTGGGGTGCCTTTAGTAATTTTTCTGGGGTGTTTTCAATATTTTTTTCGGGGTTCCTCCGGTGCATTTCTGGGGTGCCTTTAGTACTTTATCCTAGGGTGTAAAACACCACTTTTCGAGCCAATTTTGCCGCAAGAGCTTATTCCCTAGAAAAGATTTAAAACAACTTTATTAGAAATAAAATGAGTCATAGATAATGTAGTTATGGGTGAAAATGCGTCACACTTACGTGCTTATCAGGCTCCTATATCTTTGCGGCTCTGGTACTCTCCAACAAGACAGGTGTTGCGGTACCAAATTGTTTGGTTGCTTCATGTAGCTTAGAGATCATTTGGAAACATGAGTTTTCCAATAATGCTCGATAAGAAGAAATCATGTCTTTGATGCATAACTCCGCAAGTTGTTATTTAGTGATATTTGAACCATGACAGTCCAATGCCTGGATCCTGACACTCTTCATGCGTGATGAAACTGACTTATTGGTTCTTTGATGATGGACGTTCAATAACACTAACTGGTTCTTCATCATCTCCTATGATATGAGCTTTGGAGGTTCCAGGATCATCAGTGAATATTGAAGCATTCTTGGTCTACACCGTCTGGTGTTGCTCAGAGGCTTGAGAAAATTGAGTAAGTACTCCAATGATCATGTCTCCTTGATTCTCAGCAAGGATTAATCTTGCATCTATATCAGATCGGCTATGGCAGACAGAGCTTGATTGTTTCTGGCTTCTTCATTATCTTGGCCAGAGAGAGGCGATTTTACAACATCAGCATTGATCTCAGTGTTCATGCATGGTGCAGGGGGGCGTATCACCTGCATTGCTGAAATTGGCGTCTTGTCGATAGAAGGATTGATACCTGAAGTACCAATGTTGGAGAAAGTAGTAGTGGCATCAGGAGTACCACCGTTGTAGATTTTGAGATTAGGTTTGGTAGTTAACCTAACCTAAGACCGACTATTTTATGAAATTGGGAAATTGAAAAGTTTTGGGATTGATTTTGCAACCGAGAGATTAATCTCCCACCGTGGTCGCCAATTTGTAGTAGGGTAAAAACTGATTCTGGAGAAAAGGGTAAAAGTTGGTAGGTTGATGAGAAACGAGTCTAGACCCTAAACAAATGTACTGCACATGAATACTTTAGATTCGAGAGATCAATCTGTACAATTCTGGCCTAAACCAAGAAATGTGTAAAGACCCTCAAGCTCGTCAACGCTATTAGACCGGTCAAGAGACGATCTAGAGATGATCAAGAGACGTTTTAACCGCTAATGACTCGATTAACTGAATATGAAAAATAGTTAGTAGAAATTAATATAATAATAATTTAGATACGAAACTAGTACCGCTGGATAGATCTCAAAAAGTTACACGAAATGGACATCTCGAACGCGTCAATCGGATGTCAGATGGCTTTGAATATCACAATATAGATGAGTATTCTTTGGGGATGAATTGAATGCAAGATGGCTTGGTGGTGAATGTGAATGATTGTGATACAACTACTGGTGCAGGCAGTGTGTGCAGGATATGGATTTGAATAGTTGTAATTGATAGTCTTATTGCAGTCTAGTGGGATTTAATAACCAGGGATGATGATAAGTCTGGATGTATAATTTCAGATTGAATGGAATGGGTTGTGATGATGAAGAAGAAATGAGTATTACAGTGTTAGTGGTTAGAGTATGGAGTTTGAAGTTGAACTGTGGAATTCAGGTCTAAGTAGTGGTGATTCAGTTTAGTGATGGTGTTGCTTTAGTTGAATTAGATGTTACTTAAAGCTGCAATTGCAGGTAGGCATAGTCTTTGATTGTAAATGGAATTTGGAGTTTGTTTAGTACAATTTAATTGAAATTGAAATGTTAATTAGGTGATGAGAATGTAAGAAAAAAATATGAAATGATCTATAACATGGTATGGCTTTAACCCAGACTGTATGTGTTGTATGGTGCAACATTGTCTGTGTTGCGCCATTATGGTGCAGTATTAGTTTTTGGCATGTACCTTGGCTCAGCCTTGAACCTTCGCCTGTCTGACTGAGCTTATTCAGTCTGACTCGGTTTGTTCTTAGCTGACTAAGTTTAGTTAACTCAGTAATTGGTTTTGATCCCGATTCGACTCAGCTGACCAAACTCAGTTGATTGGACATGGACCAGTGGACCATTGACTTTGACTTGGACTTTGACCTTGACTGTTGACCTGACCTTGAACGTTGACTATTAGTTGACCCATTTGATTGTTAGTGACCGTTAGTTGACCAGTTAGATCAGGCCTTAGATTAATAGGATGGATTAGTGGACTTGAGCTTAGAGCCAGTTTTCCTATTGTACATGAATTGGACCCCTTGTGGTCCGAATTAGCCTTTGATTCCTTCTACAAAGTTGTGATCTTTTTAAGACATATCTAATGGACTATAGAATCAGCCCGATTGAATTAGTAAACCCTTATACATGCTAAAGGTAGATAATGAAAAGGTGTAAAGCCATAAATGAGTTTAGAACCATTAAATAGTTTACCTAGCCATTAATAAGAACTTGTATGAGTATTATGTGAGCCCTTTTGCTAAATTCTTTGAATGCTTGTGTGATTAACAGTTAGTCTATAATAAAAACGATCGATTCAAAGGATGAACTAGTGGATTGAGGATCTTGAAGTATGCGAGGCTTGTCACCAAATGAGGTGGGAATCGATAACGAACTCTTTTGTATTCATTATTTGTTTTACAAATCTATCTTTTGTGAAATGCATACATATCTTTGCTGCTATATTATATGTGTAAGCATCTATATATGTATGTATTACAAACTAGTTTTCTTTTACATTTTTAAAATGGGATTAGATCTTCGGAAACAACTAATAACTGTGTTTTGGGAATATCTATTTATTTTTAAAAGTTTCTTCTTTCCATTGACTGGAAAGCTGCTACAATCTTTACTTGTTGTTAGCATGAAAGGAAGAAGGTTTCCTTTTGATTGGTATGAGATGCGTGCCCCAATTTTATATCTATTTAAGCAAATCTATAGATGCTTTGGGCATGCAATAGTATATAGGTGAGGGAGGTCATGCAATATATTTCCCTATTCTGTACGGGCAACTCATGTCTCATACATGGATGTTTACTGTTCATTTAAAGTACTTTGATAATGTTATTATAATGTGTTTTTGGTATTTAGAGAGAAAGATGTTGAGAATCTTATATACGATTGTTGAATTGACGCATGATTTGAGTGGGCAATTTTATAATAGATGCCTCTATCGGATATAATGTTAGCATCATTTGTTTCTTTGAATACTTGCTATGTAGAGTGCATTTATGAATGAGGTACTAGTAAGGTACAAATCTAAATCAGACTTCGAGGCCGAAAACCTCAGGACGCTTTAATGATCGTTGAAGAATCCGAAAAGAGTCAACCTTACTACTCTGAAGGATTACGTCGCTCAAAAATTATTACTGTTGTGAATGTTTGCCGGATGATTGGTTGGTAGAACTTTATATTTTAGTACAACTATTATTTTTAATATGATTTATCTGTTTTCCGTGTTTTCTCGGTTTTCTACAAAACCTGTATTGTCTTTAGATCATGCTAGTGATTACTTGAAAGTTAGTTGTTATTTCTACTAGGCACCCCTTTAGGGATGATGTGCTCACTCAATTCCCACTTACAGTTTCAGAGATAGATCAAGTTGTGCACGTGGCAATGATCATTCAATTATTGGAATCTTCGAGAAGTTGAGTCCGTTAGTTGGTTAGCTTCTGTTATATTTTATTTGTAAACCAAATCATTATTGTATATGTATCATCTGAGATGAGTTCTTATTTATATATTTCAGAGAAGGTTTAGATTTGGGTTAATCTTCTTTAGAACTTCTGATTTAATGTTTAAGTTAAAGATTTAGATCCTTAATGCCTCATTATGTAGTTGATCTCTTGGATTAATAAGTAGCTTAATTTTGGGGCGCTACAAAATGGTCGTTTCAGTCTTGCTTCGGTCACAAAATGAAGGAGAACGGTTGATCTCAGGGAGGGAAGCAGAGAAGGTATTGAGATCAGAGAGACAAGCTCCGTAAGATGTGATTGTTTATGACTTATCTCATAAAATGGAACTTGCTTGTAAAAGATAGAAGTTGTAAGTTCTCTGGAAATTTTGTGTTAGTTTTACCATTCAATATATTGAAAATATATTTTATAGTAAGTCATAGTCAAACCCTGATCTCGTAGAAAGTGGAGGTTGTGAGTAGTGGAGGTTACAGAGATCGTGTCAAAGTGATGAGAACCATGTTTATATTGTCAAGGAGGGACAGGAAGGTTCTGCATCCACTACTCCTCTACTCATCAACTGTCCGCCTTTCTTGACACTTTCTCATTATGGGCGTGTTGCACACCGCACGATGTAGGACGCCAGACCAATAACCTGATGAACATCCCCATTTGTGACATCGTTGATATCTCGAGTGAAAGATTATAGAAGAAGTCGACTTGATCGACTAACCTGACCTACATGACTAGATTGACTTGACTTGGCCGGTAGGTCGTGTCATGGAACGTGATTATTCCAACACCCCTCTTTGACTGAAGAGTAGTTGTAAGAGGTGGATGAGAAAACGTGATTGTTTAATCAAATAAATATGTGGTGTTGAACGTGCATGTAAGGCATGAATCAATCACGTGTAAGTTATGCTACATGTAGGTAGTGTCGAGCCAAGTCGCTCTTGCCAGGAAAAGCACTTGGAGGAGTGGTGCTCTATAACCTACTTTGGCCGGCTACTAGGAGCGGAGCATGTAGGCTACGAGCGATATGATTGGTCGGTTAAAAAAGAGGGGCATGAAGTCGCCCACGCGAAGCATGATCGATCATCCATGGGAGGCGCGGAGCATGCTTGGTCCATGGGAGACGCGGAGCTTGCTTGGTCGGCCAAGTGGCGCGGAGCATGCTTGGTCCATGGGAGACGCGGAGCTTGCTTGTCGGCCATGGGAGGCGCGGAGCATGCTTGTTCCATGGGAGGCGCGGAGTATGCTTGGTCCATGGGCGGGGAACTTGCTTAGTCGTCCAAGTGGTGCGGAGCATGCTTGGTCCATAAGAGACGCGGAGCTTGCTTGTCGGCCATGGGAGGCGCGGAGCATGCTTGGTCGAGCCCCTTTCGTGACTGACCTAGTCAGTCACAGTTTCCTCTTATTTCGATTTTTCAACTTTTTCTAGTTTTTACCCACCGGCCACTAAATACATTGATTCCTAGCTTCTCTAGGTTTTAGTCTCGACCAATAGGAATCGATATATCGTGCATGCTCCGTTTTAGGGCAAAAATAATTAATTTATGTCATTCAGCTGAAAATGAACATAAATGTCAGGTAAGATTTAGGAGTTCAGCTTGGGAACGTAACACTAAAACATTTTGACAACCAAGTATTGTGGGAAAAATTCCAAAATGATCGTTATGCCCTTTTAGATCAAAATTTGATAAAATAACCATTTTGCCCCTGGTCCAAAACTTGATGAATATGACTTTTTAATTCAAATTACAAAATGACCATTTTGCCACTGGTGTGTAAATTTTCTATTTTACCCCTGATCTAAAAATTAACCCAAAATGATTGTTTTGCCCTTTGTAAAAAATCCACCATCAACAACTATATTCTTGATTTCTAGTCTACATTTAGTCAAGTCTCGGATTAGGATAGAAGTGTGTAGCTGAGTACCAGAAATTATTGCGTTCTACCATTTGAAGGCGAAGATCAACCGAAGCTTTTGGAGAAATTCATCAACAAAAGGTAAGTGAAGACTGAACCACCTATTAATCAAGTCTTCACCTTTCAATCTATGAGACTATGTCGCATGACTAAAATGGACTTTACATGTATAACAGAAATTTCGAGTCAAGTTTATCTTGTTAATGATTCTCGAAATATGTATGACTAAGCTTAAGAACATTTGTTCAAAACTTGATGAATTTGGTTAAGAACAATTTATTGTTTATGACATAAATTATGATTCAAGTTAATCATTTGAAAATAGCCTGGGACAGTGATATGTGTCATTGATGTTATTCAGGAATGTTTCAAATTGATTATTAGAGAGATATATGTAAATATGGATACAGGACAGTACACTTACCAGCTTACATACTGGCGCAACTGTTATAGGTCCGGAGCCGCAGTACATGTACCCAGTACATGTACCGGCGTAACTATAGTTCGGCAACGAATTTTGGTACATATACCGAGTATGCAAACTCAAAAATTTATGTTGATTCGTGAACTCAGGTTGGTACTCATACCTAATATGCATACCGAAAAAGTTATGTGAACTCCTGAACTCATTTTGTCTTAAGGGTATACAAACCCGGTACACGTACCATGAAAAAATAACTCACGAACTGGAAAGTAGGTACACGTACTTACCCAGTCAAATATTTCCAGATGCATCATAATTATTTCTATGAGATAATCGACATTTGATCAACTCTCTAAAAACACATCTAGACATATTTGATCACATTATAACCTATGGTTGTGACTCAAGATTAAAGTCTTAAAGTGTTATATGAAAATGCTTAAGCTTATAGTTCGTGTGGTAGTTTCGGCTAACCTTTCATGAACAAGTCATTATATACGGTTCAATTATGGTTCATCCTAACCAGAGTGTATATTTTGTTGTGTTAATCTCAAATCAAAGATTCATCTAACGGTGGATAATGATTGCTTGATTCCAAAGCTACCTTAGCTTAAATCTAAAGCAACCTTTGATTTTGAAAGTCTATATAAGGAGAACCTCAAGCAACTGGGATCTTTGAATCCCCGACACTTTTCTTGTGTGTCCTAGTTGTAAACTAGAGTCCTCCTCTCCTTTAAACCTTTTTAGGTTTAGCGACTAAAAATACTTCGCTTAAGGATTTGTGAAGCCAGGTCCGACTATCATTATCTTGATAGTTTTTGTATCCTGATCTTGCTATTGATTGTTGATTCTCACTCCAATCAGGCAAGATAGATAGAAATCACAAAGTTTCTTAGTCTCAGACTTTTTGATTCCATAAGTATATTCCTATATAACGATTCTTTGTTGAAATCAGAGTAGGTTTTACTTGTGAGGTGAATAATAATCTAGGCTGCTCTTCGGGAGTCGTAAGTACCAAATTTTGAGGTTTGCTAGACTTTGTCTAATGCAAACGATTTCCTATCTCACCTTGATCTTTTGATCTGAATGAAAATCACATATAGGCTTATATGTGGGAGGCATATTGGTTTGAATTCTTCAATTGAGTTAAAGCAACTCTTAGGCTGTAAAGGACGTCAGCTAAGGGAATCAATTGCGCAGAGTCTTGCGAGATTCAAGAGGCGCAAGGAATGCAACTGTAACTTAATTACTGTGACTGTGGATTCGGTCTCAACTACATTCCAGTCCAAAGTTATGATAGTATGTTAGAGTCTGTAGTGGCTTAATACAGTTTGGTGTTCAAATCTGGAAAAGGTCCCGGGGTTTTTATGCTATTACGGTTTCCTCGTTAACAAAATTTCCGGTGCCTGTATTATTTATTTTTCCGCATTATATTGTTTTCTTTATAATTGAAATATCACAAGGTTTACGTAAATCAATCAAAGTAGATACGTCCATCGTAATTGATAGATACGACTTGATTGATCTTGGATATTGATCTTTGGAATCATCCAAGTACTCTCACGGTATAATCATGTTCATAGACTTTTTTTCGTTTACATATTGATTGTGAGAGAAAGAGATATAAACTCTCAATATAATTCTTGATTGAAATTCATTAAGTTGTATCTCTCGGAATTGTATTTGAGTGTAGTCCATTCAGGTTACCTAAGAAAAAGTTGGTGGTGTATTTTGGTACCCCTGCATTTTCAGATACTTCAAGTGATGAAGAAAAAAAAGCTCTGCTAATGTTTACACAATTGTGTTTGGAAGAACGTCTGTGTATTATTCGGCAACTGGTGCCTAGGGAGGTGCAGACACGGAGTGTAATTATCCGAGATCGAGTGTGGCATGATGCTAAAATGATGAATACTTATTTCACACCTGGTTATACCTCAAGACAATTTAAACAACATCTAGACATGAGGAAGATTTATTCCAGAAATTGCTAGGAAAATTACTTGAAGTGGATGCAAAATGGCATCAACGTCCGGGTGCAACTGGTGTTATGGAGCATTCTCCACATTTGAAATTAGTTTCCATGATGAAATGTTTGTGTAAAAGTACAACAACTGATAGTGGGGATGACTATACTCGTATAGGGGGCACAACAATATATACTATTATCTAAAAATATTTTACCGCATAATTTGCATGACTTTTGGAGAAAGATACCTGCGCCAACCTACTCCCGAAGATGTTCATAGTTTGCTAGGTGAGAATACCAAATGAGGATTTCCCGGGATGATAGGTAGTATTGATTCTATGCAGTGGCCATGGAAGAATTGTCTGATAGCTTGGCAAAGAACTTATCAGGGTAAAGAGAAACACAATTCTATGGTGTTAGAGGCGGTGGCATCATATGATTTATGGTTTTGGCATGTTTTTTTTGGAATGCCTAGGTCAAATAATGATTTGAATGTGTTGACACTCACCCGTTTTCCATAACATGCTAAAGGGTGTAACACCTCCATGCAATTATGTCATCAACGGTCACCAATACAAGATGGGTTATTTCTAAGCCGATAGTATCTAAATTTGACTATAATCGTACAAGCTTTCAGTCCGATATTGGAGGTTCCAGGCATGGTAAGATTCAACAAGTATCAAATGGCTAAAAGAAAGGACATCGAGCGTGCTTTTGGAGTGCTTCAAGGTAAATTTAGAATTATCGGATCACTATGTGAGTATTGGCAACAATCTGACTTGAACCTAATAATGAGATGTTGTCTGATTTTACACAACATGATTATTGAGAATGAACGTCGGGATAGTGATTGGGGTAGAATTGTTCCTATTCTGGTTTCAGAGCCAAAAAATAATGGTCGTATTTTTATGTCAAGTCTAAAAACCTTGAAATGCACTTTCAACTAAGAACTGATCTTGTTTCTCACATTAGAGAACGTCCTCGTAGAGGAGAACAAGCACAACCGAGAGCGCAGGCAGTAGACTCGTCTAGTTTTGAGGGTTCAGATATTGAATACATGATACGAGCATCATCATATGGAGAATATGATGATGCGGACTTAGATGAAGAAGTTGTTCCTGGTCAAAACAAGGATGGTGTATTTGATCATTATGGAGAATACAGTGACAAAAATCCGGATGACTTTCAACATTCAAGTGAACATGTTTATGAAAACGGATACGTAGAGGAAGAATATGAACATGTTGGAGATGAAGATGAGGATGATGCTGATGATGAGGACGAGGATGAGGAGGATGAATGAGAGTTTTCATTATGGTCGTTTCCCTTTAAGACCAAAAACTTTGAATGCTACATGTAGAAGTTTGAATGAGTTTTAGTTATTTTTTTCGATTTCTGCATCTTCGACAATGAGTGTGTTTTAATTTGATGGACATGTTGTTAGAGCATAGCTCGGTTGAACTCACCAAGCGTTGGTATGTCAAGTTTGGTTGTCATATTTTAGTATCAAAACTCATCTAAAGTCGCTTGATTAAATACTAGACTCAACTTCGTTTAGATTAGACTAGAAAGTATATGAATGTTGAGAGATACAAGTATTACTCCTAAGACCTAAAAAATGTGAAGAAGTAGCGAACTACAAACGACGACATCATCCTTCAACTTGAGGTTAGTAATATTGAATTGAACTGTTTCATTCCTAACATATCTTTCAAGTCGTGCTATATTGAAAACACAACTATAAAGTTGCATATACTATACATATTGTATAATACTCTAGTGATGTGACATGATCATAATTGTATGATCATAGTATTAGGGAATTAGACTACGAAGTATAACGCTTATCTTTTGGACTTCTTAGATATGACACCGACATAATCTTGTATATATTGTTATGATTATGTGAATGGGTTATGGTTAAGATTTCATCCTAGGAAACAATGTTTTACATTTTTTTTAAAGAAGTAACTTCGTGAACTTTTTTCATGAATCAAAAGGGAAATCATTAGGCTTATTGGTCCGACTATTCATTGCAAATCTTTGGATGACTAATATGTGTGAAATGGTAGAACCGATCTTAACTTATGTTATGTATCTTGGTATAACTAATCACAATGCCTGACTTATGATTTGGTATGACTGGTTTTTATTAATTGGTATAACCGATCCTAAGTAATCACCATGTGATGGTATGATCGATCCTTGTAATTGGTGTGACCGATCCTAGTAATTGGTGTGACCGATCATGAGTATGTGTAACCAATCCTTGTAATTGGTGTAACCGGTCCTGGTAACTGGTGTGACCGATCACAAGTAATACCATGTGTATATGGAACCGATCTTTGTAATTGGTGTAACCGATCCTAGTGACTGGTGTAACTGATCACAAGTATTTCCATAATTAAGTATAACCGATCCTAGTGATTGGTAGAACCGATAGAACCCATGTATGTGACTTGGCATTTGATCAATCACATAGTAGTCTTGGAAAACAAGTCAACCAATTCTAAACTTGCTTGGAAGTGTGGTATAACGGATTCCAAGAATGCAAAATCCATGTAAATATGAAATAAGGAATTGCAGTGAAAAGATGTCAACATACTTTGAACATGTACAGTAACTCTTATATTTTATTTTTCAAAATATTTCTTAGAACTCAAGGAGATCCTGTGACGAGATAAACTAAGAATCTTTTAATTAATGTTTTTGCTTTTATATGCTTTAATTACCAGCAATTAAATGCATATCTCTAGAGAATAAAAATTAGTAATGTGCATTTATATTAATTGGAGATTTTCTATGGAGATATTTCGGAAATATTGGACAAGCATTTATTGGAATTATGAAAACCGAATTTTGCCATTCATTGCATATCTTGAGAATATTTTCGGTTTTGGAAATTTCCTTGATGTCCAAGCATCCTTGGTCTATAAATACTTAAGTTTGCATTTCTAGCAAACCATCCTAAGAGCCAGGAAAACTTCATTCTTGTTGTTTCTGGTGGAGCCATCTAATCGGAGAGGAAAGTATCCTAATTAGGTGAAATCTCTTACAAACGCTCATTTAAAGACTTTTGTGGGATCAAGAAGCTCTACGAGTACCGTTGGTGGGAAACTAGATAATTGCATTGTTATTAGTTTTCGATTGATTTGATTGACTAACGGTTGTTGAAACTTTGATTGCACCTATTTTTTTTATTCTTGAGAGTCATCTCTTCTGATATAAGATTCACTCAAACTAGATCGAAGTATCGACAGGATCTTTAGAACTGTTTGTAGATCTAAAGACATCTTGTGATAATCCATTGCTAACAGATTCCGTTTTGTGTGTGATTGATCACAAGAGATTCAAGTGGTGTTGTGCAGGTTATTGAAGATTAAAGAAGACGAAGAAGGCGAAGAAGACGAAGAAGATTTCTTATTGATTTTCGTATCTTGTGAATTATGTGCACAAACCTTGATTGGATGGGATCCAACTAGAATCAGATTTATTCGATTGATTAGTTACGTAAGATTGGCATTCTCAATATATCTCTTTGAGATTTATTTTGATTGAGTGCGAATCTATACTTGACTATTTCGGTAGTTAAAGTTAGATTGATCTGACCAGACAAATGAGTTTATTAGATTAAACATAAGAGCCTCAACGACTCATCTATATCTTGTAGCAAAGATTGATTAGAGTGGTTACCAAACAGATTCTTCCTTTGCTGTTTGGAATACGATCCAAAGGACTTGCTATTCACGTGCGTGACTCTATAAGTCGAAGGCGCAAGGATACTGAGGGAACTAAGTAGCTAGGGGTAGTCTGCTTGGTCTCAACTATACGAAGTTGGTTTAGATTTTGTATAGCGGCTTAATTCTGAGAGTATTCAAAACTGGACTAGGTCCTTGGGTTTTTATGCATTTGCGGTTTCCTCATTAACAAAATATTTATGTACTTTTTATAACTACTGATGATCAAACGAAATCTTGTCAGAAGAGATCATGATGATGGTAGTTTGCCTAACTGCATCAAGTCAGAAGAGAATGAAGAACCATCTTTTACAACTACTGATGATCAAACGAAATCTTGTCCAAGGGAAACTTTGAACCGGTTTCATGAGAAAGATCTTAAGGAATACAACTTTCAACCACTTGAAAGAAAACTTATACTTCTTCAAAATATTGTTGTAAAAGTGTTAAAAGAAGTTTCTTGTCTTAAAAAACTGAAAGATCATTCCTCAGTAGAAAGACAGAATACACCGCAATCTGATAAGATCAACTCAAAAGAATCAGATGAAAGAGTTGATAATCACTTCTGGAAAAAGGTTCTACCACACTCATATCGAAACAGTATTTGTTTACATGAAGGTACTTCACCTACAGATCGATTCCAGAAGCAAGGGAAGGAAATAATTTATGCCAAAAGAAACAATCAGGGAAGATTTCCAATAATTGTTTCAGATGATCAAACTGATGTGCATAATAATGAAATCCTTAGAATGAGAAAATCATATGAAAATCTCATTGATAGAATTAAGAGAGATTTATCTATCTCTGAAAATTCTCACATATTAGTACAGTTTCTCCTCATGATCATGTCTTTAGATCAAGGAAGGATCACCTTCTTGGGAGAAAATACTTTGGGAAGAAACTTCCAAAGAGAAACATGAACTATGTTTCTGATACTCGTTGTAAGTAAGAAAAGGCTTACTCCGATACAACTTAGTTGTATGGAGTCTGTGCACCCTCATCCAAGTTCGTTCTCAGAACTTTTGGGATGAGGAAGCACATAAAACGAGAGCCCATGTTTTTGTGTTTGTATCAGAAAATATGTGACAATTTTTGGATAATCTGCGAATCCATTTTGTCTAAATAATGTTCATGTCTATTATGATCTTCCATATTAGGATTTATTTGAAAATTTTGAATTTTAATAAATCTTCCAGAATGATATATCGGACACAGGAAACAAAATATATTCTCTATAGATTTTCGGAAATTCCTTTGTATTTTTGGTCCGAAAGTTGTCTCTTATTAAGAGAAACTTTCTCTTGCTTGTATTGTGAAACTCTGATTAATTCTTATTTAAATCCTTGAGCATGCCTCTAATAACTCGCAGTATTACAAAGGTAAATAAGGAGGAAGCTCAAAGAGTTAAGGATTGTCAAGGAATCAATACATAAAGGAAGAAAAATATCATATCAAAAATCATGTCTGATTAGAAATCTGATAGTTCTACTGGATCTCAAGATGAGTCATGTCTGTTGGCTTACAACCTTCAAGATCCAAAAGAAACCAAGTGGATACCTTTTGATAGTATGGTAAACTATATCCATGGTTTTGAAGAACTAAGAACCAATCTCATAATAACGGTTTAAAATCAAGATTGGCTGAAGGATACGATTGAAGAAACAAAAGATGATCTTGCAGACATGAAGGAACAAGTTAAACAGCTTGAAAAACAAGAAGTGGTTGCTGAAAAGTTTCTCGAGACATGATTCAAGAGTTTGAACACTAAAGAAACCTCAGTGAGCAATCAGAGCACCACTAGGGATTAAGTTATATGCTGTCATACTTGATTCATAAAATAGACATTAATGTTTTGATTTACTTCAATTATTGTATAAGATCTATTTTGAATAAAACTATCATTATTTATGAATAAAATTATTATTTTATAATTTTTCTTGTGATAGTTACCGATTACATAGCCTGTGAATGAATGCTTATATTTTTGCTATGTGTATTCGGTTTAAGGGATGTCTGATTTTGGTTTTCATTAACCTTAATATTCGATCTCATATGATGTGACCCTTATGGTTTGGTGACTTTTTAATTTAGCTGGATTAAGTTCTAGCCCATGTTGGTAGGATTTATCAAAGGATCATAAGGTGTTCTGATTGAAACTCATATGTGAAAAGTCACAATATGTTGAATCAATTTATGTTTACATGAGTTGTGTTTAACATAACATATGTGTTTCGGGTTTTCAACTTTTGCTATTGGCACGCATCAGTTAAAACCGATTCAACCTTTCTCTGGTAAAGGTTGCTTTTGTTGTTGTTCTTTTGTTCTTGCGAGAGGATGACAACATACAAGGAGAGAGTTCTTATTTGAACTTGCGCTTAATGACATATCTTTTTGGGGAGAAAAGGCTGCGGAATTTGAGGTAACGAATTTGTTAGTTAATCGTTTTCCTGTTTAAGAAAAGCCTGTTTATATTGCATATATTTTTCTTTTGCTTAACAAAATTTCGGTACAATTGATATATTCCATTATATTGTGTATGGATGTGTGTGTGTGTGTGTGTTTGTGTGATTCAATTGTTTCCGGTTAAGAAAAACTGTGTCAATTTATTTGGCTTATTTGTTTGGTATCTTCCGATTAAGAAAATAATTGTGCAAGTCAATTTATTTTGATTTGTATGTATTTTTTATGGCTTAACAAAATACGGGATCATTTGTTTAGTCCAAATTGATTACGGATAAGAGAAACTAAGTTAATTCTGATCTTAGTTAGACTTATCAAATTGGAGGATTCGGTTATTAAGGTCTAATCGAATGCCTTGACAAGAAAGACTAGTTAACTAACCTAGTGTTTGTCTTGTCTAAAGAGAAAGGTCTGAGATATTGTATGAATAATTAGAGCCTGATGAGATAAATAAAGTTAATTCTGATCTTTATTTTGGTCTTGTCGAATAAACAGATTGTGTATGCGTTGATCATTTTTTTTTTGGTCAATCGGTTTAACAATGGAATTAAGTTTCTTAGTCGATTTGTTAAATTATTAGGGAAAATTGCTACGGGCAATTATTACCTTAATAACATATTAAAACTAAATTACTTGTAGTTTCGGTTTTAATATTGGTTATCTAAAGTGGTATGAGAAACCTTCGTGTTTAACTCTTATAGGTTATTTACAAGTCTTTTAGATTTGTAAGATCCTTTCGGTTTGTATTTTATTTGCTCGAACCTTTGTCATTTTGTGACAAAAATGGGGAGAAATATATGGAGTAAACAAGTGATTCTCAATCACTAAGGAAAGGACAATTGTGATTAAACGTTATATCTAGCGAAAGAGTAAAGCATTGACTAAAGGGAAGAAACATATCATATTGATGTTGTAGTATTTCTGACTACAAAAAGGGGTATAACAAAGATGTTCGGATTGAATATTTACCTAGCTTACCTTTAGGGGGAGTAAAAGCTTTTGTTATTCAAATGTCAACAACGGCATTTATTGATTGAATATATGCAGGTTATTGTGCTGTTGAAACTTGGAATCAAGCGTATGTAAAATAAATTCTTTTGTAATTTGTTTATCCATATGTAATAAGAGTTTTGTCACTAAAATTGACAAAGGAGGAGATTGTTAGAGAATAGCTCGGTTGATCTCACCAAGCGTTGGTATGTCAAGTTTGGTTGTCATATTTTAGTATCAAAACTCATCTAGAGTCGCTTGATTAAATACTAGAGTCAACTTCGTTTAGGTTAGACTAGAAAGTCTAGGAATGTTGAGACATACAAGTATTACTCCGAAGACCTGAAGAATGTGAAGAAGTAGTGAACTACAAACGACGACATCATTCTTCCACTTGAGGTTAGTAATATTGACTTGAACTGTTTCATTCCTAACGTATCTTTCAAGTCGTGTTATATTGAAAACATAACTGCGAAGCTGTATATACTGTACATATTGTATAATACTCTAGTGATGTGACATGATCATAATTGTATGATCATAGTATTTAGGGAATTAGACTACGAAGTATAACGCTTATCTTTTGGACTTCTTATATATGACACCGATATAATCTTGTATATATTGTTATGATTATGTGAATGGGTTATGGTGAAGATTTCATCCTAGGAAACAATGTTTTACATTTTTGTAAAGGAAGTACATTCGTGAACTTTTTTCGTGAATCGAAAGGGAAATCATTAGGCTTATTGGTCCGGCTATTCATTGCAAATCTTTGGATGACCAATATGTGTGAAATGGTAGAACCGATCTTAACTTATGTTATGTATCTTGGTATAACTAATCACAATGCATGACTTATGATTTGGTATGACTGGTTTTTATTAATTGGTGTAACCGATCCTAAGTAATCACCATGTGATGGTATGATCGATCCTTGTAATTGGTGTGACCGATCCTAGTAATTGGTGTGACCGATCATGAGTATGTGTATCCGATCCTTGTAATTGGTGTAACCAGTTCTGGTAACTTGTGTGACCGATCACAAGTAATCCATGTGTATATGGAACCGATCCTTGTAACTGGTGTAACCGATCCTAGTGGCTGGTGTAACCGATCACAAGTATTTCCATAATTAGGTATAACCGATCCTAGTGATTGGTAGAACCGATTGAACCCATGTATGTGATTGGGTATTTGATCAATCACATAGTAGTCTTGGATAACAGGTCAACCAATTCTAAACTTGTTTGGAAATGTGGTATAACGGATTCCAAGAATGCAAATCAATGTAAATATGAAATAAGGATTTGCAGTGAAAAGATGTCAACATACTTTAAACACGTACAGTAACTCTGATCATTTATTGTTCAAAGATATTCCTTAGTACTCAAGGAGGTCCTGTGCCGAGATAAATTAAGAATCTTTTAATTAAGGTTTTTGGTTTTATATGCTTTAATTACCAGCAATTAAATGCATATCTCTAGAGAATATTAATTAGTAATGTGCATTTACTAATTTGTGATTTTCTATTGAGATATTTCGGAAATATTGGACAAGTATTTATTGGAATTATGAAAATCGAATTTTGCCATTCATTGCATATCTTGAGAATATTTTCGGTTTTGGAAATTCCTTGATGTCCAAACATCCTTGGTCTATAAATACCTAAGTTTGCATTTCTAGCAAACTATCCTAAGAGCCAGGCAAACTTCATTTCTTGTTGTTTCTGGTGGAGCCATCTAATCGGAGAGGAAAGTATCCTAATTAGGTGAAATCTCTTACGACCGATCGTTTAAAGACTTCTGTGGGATCAAGAAGCTCTACGAGTACCGTTGGTTGGAAACTAGATAATTGCAGTGTTATTAGTTTTCGATTGATTTGATTAACTAACGGTTGTTGAAACTTTGATTGCACCTAGTTTGTTTATTCTTGAGAATCTTCTCTTCTGATATAAGATTCACTCAAACTAGATCGAAGTATCAAGGGGATCTTTAGAACTGTTGTTAGATCTAAAGACATCTTGTGAGAATCCATTGTTAACAGACTTCGTTCTGTGTGTGATTGATCACAAGAGATTCAAGTGGTGTTGTGCAGGTTATTGAAGATTAAAAATAGATTTGAAGACGAAGAAGATTTCTTATTGGGTTTTGTATCTTGTGAATTGTGTGCACAAACCTTGATCGGCTGGGATCCAACTAGAATCAAATTTATTTGATTGAATAGTTGCGTGAGATAGATATTCTCAATATATATCTTTGAGATTTATTTTGATTGAGTGCGAATCTATACTTGACTATTTCGGTAGTTAAACGACTCATCTATATCTTGTAGCAAAGATTGATTAGAGTGGTTACCAAACAGATTCTTACTTGGCTGTTTGGAATACAATCCAAAGGACTTTCTATTCACGTGCGGGACTCTAGAAGTCGCAGGCGCAGAGATACTGAGGGAACTAAGTAGCTAGGGGTAGTCTGCTTGGTCTCAACTATACGAAGTTGGTTTAGATTTTGTATAGTGTCTTAATTCTGAGAGTATTCAAAACTGGACTAGGTCCCGGGGGTTTTCTGCATTTGCGGTTTCGTCTTTAACAAAATCTTTCCATTTCTTTTACTTTGATTTCCGCATTATAATTGTTTATTATAATGAAGTAAAGTACACATACGTTAACTCCGTTATACCTTATAGTGACCCTATAGAGTTTTGTTATTACCGAACCTATTATCAAGTAGCACACTTTGTTTGTCATATTGTCTCGATCTTGTATCCATAGACGATCACACAAAGTGTGAATACCGAAGTTGGTGTATTGTCTCGACTTTGTCCATATACGATCACACTTGGTAAGAGGACTTATGGGTTGAAACAAAAAGATTGTGGTGTATTTGGGTACCCTCGCCTTTTCACATGTGGTTTACAATTATGATATGTTAGTTACTTATTTCAGTCAAATTATACAGTAGTTGCAGTCGTATGGTCACTTCTCTCAATCTCTTTCCACGGTATTTGCAGTCTGGTCACTCTCAATCTATTTGTACAATATATGCAGTCGTATGGATATGTTTTATAGTCGAAACATTAAATAATTTATCCAACATAAATCGATCACATATCGTTCAACCATGAACACATCAGATCGACCACTTTCTTCTATATTTACGATAAACGCTTCTGTTATCTTAATTGTTATTTACAAAGCAACAACTTCCTTTAAAAATTATGGTGGATTATACTCCGAAAGAAGATGAAGTCATTGTTAATTTATGGGTCGATGTTTTTCTAGAGAATGATGAAGGACTTGAAGTAAGAACCACAAATATTTGGGACCGGATGCTGCAAAGGTTTATTACAACGACGGGGAATCCCAACCAAAAAACGATTAGTTATCTTCAAAAAAGATTGTGCATAATAACTTCAGCTGTGAGAGAGTATGTATCGCTACAAAAAGTATTATACCTCTTCAGGCCACCATGAACTTCCGCAATCATAAGTGACTTACCGTTACCTACAAATAGTGTGTATTGAACTGTTGAATTATTGAATTGTAAATTGATATTTGTTTCCTTTGTTGTAGGAGGAGATGTATAAAGGAAGTTATAAAAGAAAGTTCAGAAAGAAATTTTGGTTTTATAACTGCTACTTATTATTGAAAAACAACTTCCCTGAGTATAACCCGGAACCCACACAAGATGTTGATTATGAAGATTTAGATGAAGACTGAACAAGTAAGATAATGATAGTGAAAAAGCGGGGGTCTAACAACCACACCCAATATTTCGTTTGGAAATCTGAATAGACAAACTCCAATATACTTTCAAGAGAATCAACTAGACAGTCAAACTCAATCTAGAGAAAAGTATATCAAAGAGTATTATATCTCTTTCTCTCAATTCAATCCGCAATCAGCAAATAGGAATTTGCAAGCCCGATTGAATATAAGAGAAATAACTTGAACGGTACCAAAGACCAATGTTCAAGGATCAATCAATTTCAATCAACAACCAAAGGTTGGATTTCCCAATTGATCGATTCAACGCACAACCTGTGATATTTCAATTATATAACAAAATATAATGCGGAAAAAAAAATAACAAAGACACCAGAAGTTTTGTTAACGAGGAAATTGCAAATGAAGAAAAACCCCGGGACCTAGTCCAGATTTGAACACCACACTGTATTAAGCCGCTACAGACACTAGCCTACTACCAATGAACTTCAGACTGGAATGTAGTTGAACCCTAATCAATCTCACACTGATTCAAGGTACATTCGTGCTCCTTACGCCTATGATCCCAGCAGGATACTACGCACTTGATTCCCTTAGCTGATCTCACCCACAACCAAGAGTTGCTACGACCCAAAGTCGAAGACTTGATAAACAAATTTGTCTCATACAGAAAAGTCTATTAGAATAGATAAATCTATCTCCCACAGAAATACCTACGAGTTTTGTTCCGTCTTTTGATAAATCAAGGTGAACAGGAACCAATTGATATACCGGACTTATATTCCCGAAGAAAAGCCTAGAAATATCAATCACCTCACAATAATCCCAATCAATTAACGAAACAAGATATTATGGAATCACAAATGATGAGACGAAGATGTTTGTGACTACTTTTCAATCTTACCTATCAGAGATAAATCTCAAGCAAATCTTATCAAAGATAGTACTCAATCATGATAGTAAAAGTAAGATCAGAACACGCAACTACAAAGAAAATAGTTGGGTCTGGCTTCACAATCCCAATGAAGTCTTTAAGTCGTTAACCTACAGGGTTTCGTGAAAAACCTAAGGTTAAAGGAGAATCGACTCTAGCTTATGCAACTAGTAACACACAGGAGGTGTGGGGATTATGTTTCCCAGTTGCTAGAGTTCTCCTTTATATAGTTTTCAAATCATGGTTTGCAATCTTAGTTACCTTGGTAACAAAGCATTCAATATTCACCGTTAGATGAAATCCTGATTAGGTTCAAGCTAATATCTTTCAACCGTTAGATCGAACTTAGCTTTTTATACACAAATGAAATGTACCCTCATTTAGGTTTATGTAACCGTACCTAATCGTGTACACCATATTGGCTCAACAGTAGTTAACCGAGGTTAGCTATATGAACACTCTCATATCAACCTTATTCATCTTAATCATAACTAGTTCAAATGACTCAAATGAAACTAGTTAAAGAGTTGTTCAATTGCTATATTCTCATAGAAGTATACAAGAACACAATTAAAGCAAAATCGGTTTGATTCGCTTGAATCAATCATGAACAATATAGCCACGGTTTGCAAAGAATACATTCCTTATTATATAAATGTATTAGTTCATGAGCCAACCGATTTTAGAACTTTAACCACTCAAGTATGCATACGGGTACGCATACCTAAGTAGCCGGTCTGAGTTTGGGTTCGCCAGTATGCGAATGGGTACGCATATTCCAAAACCTAGCAGAAATTCCCGGACCTATACCTTACACAAGTACGCGTACCGGTACGTGTACTTGGTAACCGGAATTCCACAACTATAAGTACGCATACGGGTATGCAAACTATAACTCCGGTCATGGATCACGTACATGCAAGAATGCATGCTATGTTCATAATCCAATAGTTCTAAACTCTATTTAAATCATTGAAACTTTCTTAGAAGATGAAAATAGACGTTTTCACACACTATTAGCATCAAAGCAATTTTCAAGATATTGAAATAATCATAACGAAACATTCCAAGTCTACACCAAATGATTGTATCACACAAACCATGTAAGATGTTACTCGGTAATTTTCACATGATCATTTTTTGACTTTCGTCAAGAATATAAGATGAACTTGGTTGAAGCGAAAGCTTACCAACACATATTTCGAGAAATATGTAAGCGAGTTAAACTCAGCTCGAAATCTCAAATGTGTATAATCGAAAACCATATAGTAATACGACTTATGTCTCAATATAGGAGATAGAGTAAAAATAGACTTTCCAAGTGATAGATGAGTTTTAGTTTCCACATACCTTTTGTTGATGAAGTTCCACAAGCTCTCCTTAGTAGTTCTTCATCTTCATTTGATGAACGCCGTGAAGTCTAATGCTCAACTACACAATCTATCCTAGTCTGAGACATCACTATAAGTAAACTAGAAATCAAGACTTATAGTTTTGATCACTAACATTGACAAACAAGCTTGAGATAGCAACGCTTGCGAGTTCGACCGAGCAGTGCTTTAACAATCTCCCCCTTTGTCAATTTTAGTGACAAAACTATCAATACATCTGGATTACAAAATAAATAAACTTTGTAGATTCTCATCCAAATGCTTGATCTCCTTTGTTCTTCAACATTACTCAAAATCTTAGTCACTTCCAAGTACTCCAATGATTCCAAATGTGTTCAACCCGCATCATTGTTGTTGAAGATCCGTAGCTATAACAATGAGAAAACAGTTGCTCTCAATCATTGTTATATAGTGTCATAGTATCATTATACAGCATCAAAGTCCAATTGTATCACAACTTTGACAACAATACTATGGTGATATGTATCACTCCCCCTTGGTCAATACTTCATCTCAACATGAAAACCACTCCCCCTTACATAATGATCCGTAAACCATATGTATTTGTAGTGTGAACTACACATTAATTCTCCCCCTTTTTGTCAATATAAATTGGTAAAGGTACGAAAAATAGTGGGATCCTCATGAAATTTTCATAGAGATACTTCATGACCAAAAGAGAACGACATGCCAACTTGTTTCGATGATTTCACATAGTCGAAACTTAGTGTATTCATCAAGGAGTTTATAAAGATACAAGATAACTCCTACAATATTCCACAACCGCACTCCCCACAAAGATTTGGAAATTAAGCACAAGTTCAATTAAGAACTCTCCCCCATAAAATGTCATTCCCAAAAGAACAACAATAGCGACCTTACTTTTACAAGAAAAGAAGGATTTCTTTGGACATTAACAAATTACATGAAAACATGAATTTGTATCCAAAAATCTCAATTGAATTCACCACAAGGAAAAGTATCAATTCTATTGGTCATGCTCAATCATAAGAAAACTTATGGAGCAACACAGTATATACACAAAGATGTGGATCAGGGAAGGACCAATACTGCGGAATAATCAAAGATTTATTCTATTTTTCTTCACTATTTGCACAATGACATATAATAGACTTAATCTTTGTAAACAAAAGTTCATCCTTTCTTCCATCAATATTTGCATAATGACATGAAAGGCTTAACTTTTGTAGTCAAAAGTTCATTATATCTTTTATCAATACTTTCATATCGACGTATAATAGAGTTAACTTTTGAACAAGTATGGGACAGTCAAGGTTCACGGACGTAGATAACATATCCCATAACAATTTGCAATATACAAAACCATAAAGATTAATACTGCAAAAATCATCTTCCAAATAAACTTTAGAATTTAAACAAATAAATCTAAAAACATTGCAAGATGAAAACGTTGGCAATAGCTATGTGTACTCACAATAATGGTTATTCCAAACCCTAGTTATCCTTCTTAAAACACAAGAATAAATTCTCATAAGAAGTTTCTTAGACATAAATCAAAAGAACAAAAGAAACTCTGGAAAAAAAAACGGATCACAAGCAAAGATCAGCGTTCATGTATGGAAGCTTCATGGGTTTCAAGACCTTCAAGCTTGTGACAGATGGTATAGACTGCATCTTTGGACAAGATATTCTTTTTGAGACGATCATTAACATGTGTTTTCATGAGAGCAAGGTCAGAGTTAACCTTTTTCAACTCAGTTCTTAACATATCTAGGTTTTTTAGGGTATCTACAAGAAGCCGTTTTGCATCGTTAAACTGACTGATAAAATCTTGAACAACTTCAGCAGAAATCTCTTCATCATCCTCAATGTCCGAATTATCAGGAGATTGAGAAGAGGTGTCATTAACTTCCGCAAGAGTTCTTTTCTCCTCTCCTTCGAAACCACAACCCTTATCAAGAAAACCTTTTGCAAAGTTACAAGTTCCCTAATGAGATGTCATTCTTGACAAAAAAAACCCTGGAGTATACGTACTCAAGCAACAGGTTTTGGTATTTAAATGGTTTCTCAAGGAGCTAGAGTTTAGGTTTCCAAAGTTAGTCCGTGACAAGTAACGTGGGTACCCGTACGAATACAAACTTGACCCATAGCCAGAAAATACCCAAGAGTGAACAATGAAAGCAGGAAAAACTGTTTGTTCAATAATGTTTTGCTACGTGACAAATTTCACAATCTTTAGCTCAATAAATTTTACATTCTCATCAGAGAAAAATTTAGAGCATAAGAGTAGCAATTTTACATACAAAAATTTTAAGAAGAAATTAAAACAAAACTTCGTCAAAACAACATACAAATACTTATGCAAACATGTTTGTAAAAGATAATCCAGCTAGGAACGATAAGAAAATAGCCAGAGAATCAGGAAACACTTTGCCATCAAGTATACCTGACCATATCTCAACCAGGATTTTTGTGAATGAGATTTCAACCTTGTGATTAACTAGCACAAGTATGAGCCTTGAGCTCATCAAATGAACGTTGTTTTCGGTTAAACCTCTTTCTTATGAACTTTGAAGGAAAACCGTTATGATGTGAAAAGTTATCATAAAATTTACTATCATCAAAATATGACGCATAGTATGAATTCTTACCTGAAGAATTTTGACTAGAGGGAATTGACAGCCTGTTAATAATCTCTTTATAACCTTCAATTATCGTTTTTAGGTTGTCTTTCATCTCTCCATTTTTGCTTTCTTCTTCTGGTACCTTTTTCACATCATGAACAACATTATCTCCCTTTTTGATTAAATAAGACCCATGAGTATGTTGTGATAACACAACAACTAGACAAACAGATTAATAGGAATTGAGATAAAATGGTGTTAAACACCTCCTGAATCAAAGATCCAAGCCAAAACTCTGTGCAAATATGCGCATCCAAATGGGTTTGTTTCATTAACTTTCAGATAGATTTTTCACACACAGTTCTCTTACAGCTTAAATGACCAATAATTAGACATAATTCTACACAATGGATGAAGAGCACGTGTCTTTCATCAAACGGACAGTAACAACCAATAACATATTTGATAAATACACTTAGTCAGTTACTACAGGCAGACCAACGGGACAACCCTTACTGCATAGAATGTAACATTTCCTCCCCCTAAAGAGGATCCTTGTCCTCAAGGATAAACCGTGGATAGTGAGCTTTAATATTTGTAATGGCCTCCCAAGTAGCGTCTTATGGAAAAGAATTGGTCCATTGGATGAGAACCTGGGGTACGAGCTTTTTACCTATGAGCACAGTTCTGTGGCGCAACACCTTTTCTGCAGCATGATTATATCTCCTATAAGATCAACAACAGGTAATGTAGGAGAAGGAGTATACCTGATGCCAATGTGTTTCTTTAACTGAGAAACATGGAACACTGGGTGAATGCGGGAGTTAGAGGGCAACTCCAATCTGTAAGCTACTTTTCCCACCTCTTGCAAGATTGGAAATGGACCATAGAACTTAGCTGAAAGATTGAAGTTCTTTCTTAAAGCAACAGAGGCTTGTCTGTAAGGTTGAAGCCTCAAGTATACCAAGTCTCCCAATGTTCTGTCAACTCTAGAAGCATCAACATATAACTTCATTCTTTCATGTGCCTCCTGAAGAGATTCTTTGATCAAGTTTAGCATAGAGGCTCTCTCTTTTAAGTAAGTTTCCACTGCAGCTACAGAAGTGGTGGCAGTAGTAGGGAAAGCCATGTGTGGAGGAACATAGCCATATAAGGCTTGAAATGGAGACATCTGCAAACCTCTGTGAAAGCTTGTGTTATACAACCATTCATCCAGTGCTATCCATTGACTCCAGTTACTTGGTTTATGGCCAGTGAGGCATCTCAGGTAATTCTCTAAGCATGCATTCACCCTTTCAGTTTGCCCATCTGTTTGGGGGTGATAGGAAGTGCTCAAGTTCAAGTTAGTGCCCAAAGCTTGGAACAAATCCTTCCAAAAATGACTTGTAAAAACCTTGTCTCTGTCAGACACAATAGAAGAGGGAAACCCATGCAGCTTGAATACACTATTGAGAAATGCTTGAGCCACAGAAGCAGCTGTGTAAGGGCGTTGCAGAGCAATAAAATGAGCATACTTTGTGAGCCTATCAACAATGACCAAAATGACACTCTTTCTGTTGCTGACAGGTAGGCCCTCAATAAAATCCATAGTAATGTGTTACCATGCTTGATCAGGAATAGGTAGTGGTTGGAGTAAACCAGCAGCATTGGTGTGATCACTTTTATTCCTTTGGCAAATGTCACATTGGGACACCAAGAGTAAGATATCCTTCAACATTCCTGGCTAGTAAAAATGGCTCTTAGCTCTAACATAAGTGGCATTCATGCCAGAATGACCTCCCACAGAAGAAGCATGGAATGACTGTAAAAGATTTTTCCTGACATTACCTCCAGTGCCAATGTAAAGTCTATTTTTGTATCTCAGAATTCCTTCCTTGTAGGTGAAATGTGGCACACTAACAACATTAAGAAGTAACTGAGAAATGAGGGAGTCTGATGTTAGATCTTGTGCATAGCTGTGGAGAACATCCTGCACCCAAGATGGAGTAGAGACAGATAAAGAATCGCAAGTTGCTGAGTCATGAGATCTTCTAGAAAGAGCATCAGCAACCACATTTTCAGCTCCCTTTTTATATTGTATCTCATAATCAAAACCAAATAGTTTGATCAGCCACCTTTGTTGTAAAGCAGTAGTGATTTTTTGTTGAAGAAAATATTGAATACTCTGGTGGTCAGTCTTTATGATGAACTTGTTTCCCTATAAATAATGCCCCCACCTTTGAACAGCTAGGACAATGGTTATAAACTCTTTTTCATAAGTAGAAAGAGCTCTTGCTCTGGGGCCTAATGGCTTGATGAAGTAAGCAATAGGCTTGCCTTCTTGAAGTAATACTGCACCAATACAGGAATCACTGGCATCACTTTCCACTACAAATTTCTTAGTGAAATCAGGAAGTGCCAAAATAAGAGTGTTGCTCATGGCTTGTTTGAGCTGCTCAAAAGCAGTGGTAGCAACTGGATTCCATAGAAAAGAATTCTTTTTAAGTAGGTTAGTTAATGGTTTGCTGATGGAGCCATATCCTTGCACAAATTTTCTGTAGTAGCCAGTGAGTCCCAAAAAGCCTCTCAACTCCTTAATGGTTTTAGGTAATGGCCAAGATAGCATACAGGAAATCTTACTAGGATCAGCACAGACTCCTTCAGGTGTAATAATGTGACCCAGATACTCCAATGAGGACTGACCAAAGCTGCATTTGGACATTTTTTCAAAAAGCTAATGCTGTCTGAGCAGTGTTTTTTTTATTTATTTTTAACCCAACTCAATTTATTAATATTAAAACATAAGAGTTACAATAAAAGAATAAATCAAAAATAAGTTCAGAGGCTAAAGTAGACAACATGTCTCAAGCCTATAACAAAATAGCATATTCAATCCTAGCTCAAAACCTATAGTAGGTTGTATCTGGGAATTCCATTATGTGCATAGATGCTGGTCTATCATTGAATTTCAATACCTGACCCTTCCTCAAATATACTCCTTTTTTGGCAAAGAAGTCAGCAGAGAAGTTCACTTCTCTATAAACATGGTTGAAATGGATTGATTTAATCCTCCTGCAAATAAGTTCTCATCTGTTCCATACATACCATGGCAGTTTGTTCTTTGTAAAAGCAGTGATTGAAGCTGTGGAATCAGAGTTTATAATTACCTTTTCCTTAACTTTGAGTACTGCCCATTCCATAGCTGCAATAACTCCCATAATTTCTGCAATGAAATTTGTAGTAATGCCAAGACCTCCACTCTCAGCTGTAACAAAATTACCTACATTTTCCCTAGCAATAAAACCATAACCAGCATAACCAGGGTTTCCCCTTGAGGCCCCATCACAGCATAATAGTATAGTATCAGGAGCAGGTAATGAAAATTCACATTCAATAGCTCTAAAAGATTTCACCTTTCTGCATCCTATACTAAAGTACTTTAGGATTTGTAGATCATAAGCAGAGTTGTTCACATATCGTATGAGTCTTTCTTCATATTCACAAATCTTTCTAGTTATTCTCTGTATGGCCTTTGCACTGTCTGGTTTGATGTTCTCAAAAAAAAACATATTCCTTGAAAACCAGATATTTACCATGATGTTGAAAGCTGCAATGATCCAAATTTCCTGGATTACAGGATTTTTCCTTTGCAAGCTTGGATAACCTCATCAAAAGATTTTGGATTTTTAAAGGCAAATACACCTCCATAGAATTTGACCATAGTCACAATCCCACAGTATATGGTGAGTAGAGTCTTGATTTTTAAAACATAAGAAACATCTTGAGGCTAGTTTCATACCTCTGTTCTACACATTTTCATCAGTGTTGCAGGCTCCCCTAGTTATTTTCCATATGTTGCTAGCTGTAGATGGATGCACACATGTTTTCCATATTTTCTTGTACCAATTTAGTTTAGGTTCTTTCTTCCTAACTAAATTTACAGCATTGTGTACTGTGAAGTTACCATCTTGAGTTGCTGTCCATATGAGTTTATATGGACCAGAAGAAAGTAAAGGCAGATCTTCAGCAGAGAAAAAGGTTAAGAAATCTTCTGGAATGACCCATGTATTCTCATGAATTAAAGCTTTCACTTTCATATGAGAGTTCTGTTGAATAAAAAGATTATCAGGGAAGTATTTGATGATACTTTTATCTAGGATCCATGCATCATGCCATAATAAAGTGTTTATTCCATCCCCAATAAGCCATCTTGTGTTTTCTTCAAATTCGGGGATTATCCATTTGATACCAGGCCAGATGGTTGATTTTTTATAGTAAGTAATCCACCTGCCATGTTTGTCTTTAAATTTAGCTAGGAAAAAATTAGCCCAGTCTTCATTAGAAGTAAGGATTCTCCATAATAATTTCATCAGTAGATCTTTGTTGATATCTTCAAATCTTCTAATTCCCAGTCCACCTCTTACATTGGGGAGCAAACTTTTTCCCATGATATAGTTATATATTTCTTCTCATCAGCTTGTCCACTCCATAGGAAGTTTCTAATGATTCTTTCACATGTATCAATTACTTTCTTTGGCCATTTGTATATGGACATATTATACAAGGGGATGCTGCTCAAGACAAATTTTATAAGGGTTACCCTAGCTTGAAAGTTTAGGAGTTTACCAATCCATGTAGCTAATCTCTTTTGCATCATCTCAACAAAAGACCACAAATGTTCAGCTTTGATTTTACCTTGAACTAGCATTACTCCCAAATATTTGTCAAGAAAGAAAGACAAGGGCATTTCCATGAATTCTGCAATCTGCATCTGTCTATTAGTGGAAGTACCATCCACAAAACATTTGCTCTTAGCAGCACTAACAAGTTGACCAGATGCAACTTGATATTCCAGCAATAGTAGCTTAAGGTGCCTTAGTGTTGATTTACATCCATTACAGAATATGAATATGTCATGTGCAAAATATAAGTGAGAAGGATAAATCCTATTTCTGATTACCATTGGTTGTATCTTCTTTTGCTGGATGACTTGCAAGATTTTCCTACTTAGAACATCAACAACAAGTACATAAAGAATGGGAGATAGAGGATCTCCTTGCTGTCTGAGCAATGAGAAAACAATTCTGAGATGCTCTAAGTGTTCATCCATGCTAGAGCTGTAAATGAGGATGTCATCAAAGAAGACCTATACAAATTTTCTTAAAAATGGCTGGAATATGTCATTCATTAAAGCTTGGAATGTAGCATGGGCATTTGTGAGGCCAAATGGCATCACCTTGAACTCATAGTGACCTTGATGGGTTCTAAAGGCTGTCTTGAAGATGTCCAAATCACTGACCCTGATCTGGTGGTAACCAGCTCTAAGATCAATATTGGAGAGGAATTTAAATCCTTTGAGCTCATTTAATAGTTCATCAACAATGGGAATAGGATTTATCCTTGATTGTGATGCTATTGAGTTTTATATAATCCACACAAAACCTCCAAGAATTATCTTTTTTCTTGACCAAAAGTATAGGTGAAGCAAAAGGGTTATGACTTGGCTGAATGATGCCAGAATGAAGCATTTCTGTGACAATCTTCTCAACTACTCCCTTTTGAACATATGGGCATTTGTAAGCTCTTTGGTTAATAGGTGTGGAATTTGGTTGTAAGGGAATTTTATGATCCAAGCTTCTTTTGGGTGGTAGTTGAGTGGGTTCCTGAAATATGTCTGTGAATTCTTGTAATAAAGGGTGTATTATTTCAGGAGTGGGTGGTGCAGTAGTTGTTGAGATTGAGAAAAAATGACCCACCAATCCATGAGAGATTGTAGAGAATAACTTCTTAAGTGCAACACCACTGGTCATAAACACTGAAGGTTTTGGAGAGCTCCCTTGTAATGTGATCTTTTTATTTTTGTATTTAAAAGAAATGCTTAATTTAGAAAAATTGAAGAGTACATCACCTAAAGTTTTGAGCCAGTCAACTCCAAGAACTATGTCACAACCTCCTAGTGGCAGAATTCTGAGATCTTCCACAAATGTATGGCCCTGCATGCTTCATTGAAGTTTTGAGAAAATGCCAGTACTCACTGTTCTGTCACCATTAACAACTGTAACCATCATGGAAGCAATTGGTTCAATGTGGCACTTGAGAGAAGATGCTAGCTTGCTATCAATGAAACTGGTAGTTCTACCAGTGTCAATAAGAATGGAGACTTTGTGTGTGTTGATAACACCAGGAATTCTGATTGTCTCCCCAGTTGCATTGCCTGTGAGTGCATGGAGAGATATCTCTATATCAGACTGAACTGGAGATTCATTAGCTTCTTCAAATATTTCTTCTTCTTCCTCAGTATCTGCAGACTCAGAAGTATCCATTTGGAGCATGTAAATCTTCTGTTTGCCCTTACAAAAGTGCCCAGGTCTATAGACAGCATCACAATTGTAGCATAATCCCCGAGCTCTTCTTTTGTCCATGTCTTCTTGAGAAAGTCTTTTAACTATAGGGGGTTGTGGATTGGACTTTTGTGAAGGGGTGAAAATTGACTTGGGAGTGGTGGGTGCAGATTTTGGTGAAGTAAGAATTGGTTTGGGTACATATGATGTAGAAGGATATTGTCTATTTGAAGTAAATGGGCTATTGAAGGACTTAGTAAATGGTTTGGTGGCAGCAGCTGTCAGAGCTAGCTTTTGTTCTTGTAGTCTAGCTAGAGAAAAAGCATCTGATAGGGTTTGAGGGTGAAACATAGAAACAGATTTACCTATTTCATCCTTTAAGCCACTTAGGAAACTCATAATGAAGTAAGATTCACTAAGGGATGGGTTCATTTTGAGCATCAATGCGTTAAGTGATTCAAACTCCTCGTAATACTCATCCACAGATGATTGATGTACCAATTTGTTAAAGCTACCAACAAAATTCTCATCTACAGGATTTTCAAAACGAGCACATAGATGTGTAGCTAGATCATGCCAAGTTATTCTATGTCTATTAACTTGAAAGTTTAAAAACCACTTTTCAGCCTTACCCTCAAGGTAGATTGCAGCAATATCAACCTTTTTGTGCTCCTCAATGTCATGGAGTTGAAAATATCGCTCAGCTTTCTGAATCCAACCTCGAGGATTGTCACCATCAAATCTTGGGAAATCCATCTTAGGAATACGATGGGAATACATAGGTTGACGGTGGTGAGCAAAACCCTGATCATCAATATCAAGTATATTAGATCCACTGGCATCTTCAGCGTGAGATTGATGTTGGTTGTTATAAGGTCTACTGAATAATCTCACTAGATTGCGATTGTTTTCCTATAAGGTGCTATTGAGATTGGTCGCCAGAGAATCGAACTTTGTTGCTAGTTCAATTGAGAAGGTATTGAAATATGATTAGAGTTTAGATTGTGAAGCTTTCAATTGAGCCACATCTTCCTCAACTGCCTTCAATGTCATTGTAAAAAAAAATTTGATGGATTTCGAATGGCTCTGATGCCAATTGTTGTGATAACACAACAACTAGACAAACAAATTGGTAGGAATTGAGATAAAATAGTGTTAAACACCTCCTGAATCAAAGATCTAGGCCAAAACTCTATGCAAATATGTGCAGCTAAATGGGTTTGTTTCATTAACTTTCAGATAGATTTTTCACACACAGTTCTCTTACAGCTTAAATGACCAATAATTTGACCTAATTCTACATAATGGATGAAGAGCACGTGTCTTTCATCAAACGGACAGTAACAACCAATAACAGATTTGATAAACACATTCAGTCAGTTGCTACAGGCAGACCAACGGGACAGCCCTTACTGCATAGAATGCAACAGAGTCCTTCTTGAACGAATTGGTTTAGGGAGACTATTTCGTATTTGAACATTTGAGGAACACATCGAACTGACTTTCCTGGTAGGGTACACAGGGTGAGTACTAAAACCAATTGGTCTAGATATACGAATGTCAGTTACACCTTTGAGAATTAAATCTAAGGTGTGTTGAAGACGAACAATAGAATTGTCATTCAACCTCGATTTCCTCTTTTGTTCACCATGTCCTTTTGAATCACAAAAGAGACACACTTTCTGATCACCTGAGTGATTAGATAGAACAGTCTTAAAGCAATCGTCGGGAGATATCTTTCTTCCATGTGATGCGGCCATTCCTTGATTAGAGGAAGACACATGCACATCTTTTTCAACAGGAAGGGATTTTGATTTTATTTCTTAAACAAATTTGTTTTCAGTTAATACAGAAGCAGTTGATACAGTGGACTCTTTGGAACATTCTTGAACAGAGAGTTTAATCAAAAGAAGTTCAATTTCCAAAGCATCCTTTTTGAGTTTTTCCTCAAGCAGGGTTCGTGAAGAACAAACTGAGGCGTTTTCCTCTTGAAGGACCTTTAGAAGAGAGTCACGCTCATTTACCATACCGACAAGAGAATTGACTTTCTGTTTCAACCGGTTGACATTATCAGCCTGGATTCTAATTGGTTTTAGAATCATTGCACTCTCTTTGGATGCTTCCCTTTCAACTTCGGAGTCAGATTCGTCAGTAAGGAAATCCGGGTAACACTTGTCAATGGAAGTCTGTTTCGTTGGAACACAAGGTTCGTCTATTTTCGAGATTGACAAATCTTTCTCTTTAATAGATTTCATAGAAACATAACTTTTGTTTCTGGTGATGCGTTTATCATAGATAGCACTTCTGTCCATATTAAGATCGCTACAAACACAGACTTATGAGGTCTTTAATGTGTTTGGCCGCTTTGATACCAATTGAAAAAGCGGGGGTCTAACAACCACACCCAATATTTCGTTTGGAAATCTGAATAGACAAACTCCAATATACTTTCAAGAGAATCAACTAGACAGTCAGACTCAATCTAGAGAAAAGTATATCAAAGAGTTATATATCTCTTTCTCTCAACTCAATCCGCAATCATCAAATAAGAGCCCGATTGAATATAAGAGAAATAACTTGAACGGTACCAAAGACCAATGTTCAAGGATCAATCAATTTCAATCAACAACCAAAGGTTGGATTTCCCAATTGATCGATTCAACGTACAACCTGTGATATTTCAATTATATAACAAAATATAATGCGGAAAAGAAATAACACAGACACCATAAGTTTTGTTAACGAGGAAACCATAAATGCAGAAAACCCCGGGACCTAGTCCAGATTTGAACACCACACTTTATTAAGCCGCTACAGACACTAGCATACTACCAATGAACTTCGGATTGGAATGTAGTTGAACCCTAATCAATCTCACACTGATTCAAGGTACAGTCGTGCTCCTTACTCCTATGATCCCAGCAGGATACTACACACTTGATTCCCTTAACTGATCTCATCCACAACCAAGAGTTGCTATGACCCAAAGTCGAAGACTTGATAAACGAATCTGTCTCACACAGAAAAGTCTATTGGAATAGATAAATCTGTCGCCCACAGAAATACCTACGAGTTTTGTTCCGTTTTTTGATAAATCAAGGTGAACAGGAACCAATTGATATACCGGACTTATATTCCCGAAGAACAGCCTAGAAATATCAATTACCTCACAATAATCCCAATTGATTAACGAAACAAGATATTGTGGAATCACAAACGATGAGACGAAGATGTTTGTGACTACTTTTCAATCTTACCTATCGGAGATAAATCTCAAGCATATCTTACCAAAGATAGTACTCAATCACGATAGTAAAAGTAAGATCAGAACACGCAACTACAGAGAAAATAGTTGGGTCTGGCTTCACAATCCCAATGAAGTCTTTAAGTCGTTAACCTACAGGTTTTCGTGAAAAACCTGTGGTTAAAGGAGAATCGACTCTAGCTTATGAAACTAGTAACACACAGGAGGTGTGGGGATTAGGTTTCCCAGTTTCTAGAGTTCTCCTTTATATAGTTTTCAAATCAGGGTTCGCAATCTTAGTTACCTTGGTAACAAAGCATTCAATATTCACCGTTAGATGAAATCCTGATTAGGTTCAAGATAATATCTTTCAACCGTTAGATCGAACTTAGCTTGTTATACACAAATGAAATGTACCCTCATTTAGGTTTATGTAACCGTACCTAAATGTGTACACCATGTTGGCTCAACAGTAGTTAACCGAGGTTAGCTATATGAACACTCTCATATCAACCTTATTCATCTTAACCATAACTAGTTCAAATGACTCAAATGAAACTAGTTAAAGAGTTGTTCAATTGCTATATTCTCATAGAAGTATACAAGAACACAATTGAAGAAAAATCGGTTTGATTCACTCGAATCAATCATGAACAATACAGCCACGGTTTGCAAAGAATGCATTCCTTATTATATAAATGTATTAGTTCATGAGCCAACCGATTTTAGAACTTCAACCACTCAAGTGTGCATACGGGTACGCATACCTAAGTAGCCGGTCTGAGTTTGGGTTCGCCAGTATGTGAACGGGTACGCATATTCCAAAACCCAGCAGAAATTCCCGGACCTATACCTTACGCAAGTATGCGTACCGGTACGTGTACTTGGTACCCGGAATTCCACAACTATAAGTACGCATACAGGTATGCATACTATAGCTTCGGTCATGGATCACATACATGCAAGAATGCATACTATGTTCATAATCCAATAGTTCTAAACTCTATTTCAATCATTGAAACTTTCTTAGAGGATGACAATAGCCGTTTTCACACACTATTAGCATCAAAGCAATTTTCAAGATATTGAAATAATCATAACGAAACATTCCAAGTCTACACCAAATGATTGTATCACATAAACCATGTAAGATGTTACTCGGCAATTTTCACATGATCATCTTTTGACTTTCATCAAGAATATAAGATGAACTTGGTTGAAGCGAAAGCTTACCAACACATATTTTGAGAAATATGTAAGCGAGTTAAACTCGGCTCAAAATCTCAAATGTATATAATCGAAAATCATATAGTAATACGACTTATGTCTCAATATAGGAGATAGAGTAGAAATAGACTTTCCAAGTGATAGATGAGTTTTAGTCTCCACATACCTTTTGTTGATGAAGTTCGACAAGATCTCCTTAGTAGTTCTTCGTCTTCATTTGATGAACGCTGTGAAGTCTAATGCTCAACTACACAATTTATCCTAGTCTGAGACATCACTATAAGTAGACTAGAAATCAAGACTTATAGTTTTGATCACTAACATTGACAAACAAGCTTGAGATAGCAACGCTTGCGAGTTCGACCGAGCAGTGCTCTAACAGATAGATTTTGTGGGTATACCTATTTGTAAACCCTCATGAGACACAACTCTTCCAATAGAGCCGTTGGTGTTAATTCAAAACAATAGAGACGTTAGTGTTAATTCAAAAAAATAGAACCTTTGGTTACTCGAAATTTAAACCTTTCATTAATTCAAACAACAACTACATTAAGTTTATTAAACTAAATTAAATTTAGACAACAATTTTAATTAAGACCACTACTATACAAACTCAAAATAAAACAACACGTATAATTTAAAACTACAAGTAAAAAACTGAACTCAATTACATTTTTTAAGGGAAGAGGTGGATTATCTCATCACCTTCTGAATCTTCAACGTTGATTACATTTATCCTCTTCAAAATATCTTTTTGCTTTTCGCTCGTAAGGAGCTAACTTACTAAGATTCATAGCCATTATTGCATTATCTTGTTCTAACTGCATTTGATTACTCTGTTGTTGGTGTATTTGATAACTCTGTTGTTGGTTACACGCCCAAATTGTGTGGAGTTGGACTTCTTGTTCCGCTTTCATTGCTTCCTAACCTTAATCGTGTTTTCTTAACATACTCCAAAATATTTGCATTATATTGATAGATCTTTTCTTCTTCCATCTTAATCGAAGAACTTCCCCCATCACCTTCCCTGAATATACCTTGCTTGCGATTCTTTTTCAGCCTAGCTTCCTTTTTGGCTTTTCTAGTCCCTATAGGCCTCACCTGATACTTGTAATTCCAATGTGTCTCTCCATTAGGTAGTACTTCTATCCCATCTTCGACTGGTACAAAGTTATGATGGCTGTCAAACATGACACTATTTTGTGCGACAGTAAGTTGATAATCACATCCATGGACTTTTTCTCAGAACATTTCATAACAAGCATCATACTTGAATGGTAGCCCTGTTTGATTCTGAAATTGCTCCCGAGCCTTTCATGTCTGAAATATTATGTTAAAAATAATAAGTTAATTACTATTATCACCAAATGAAAAAACTTAATAAAATGGTAAAACTTACCATATCTTCGTGTGAAGCACCGCTTTTAGTTTGCCAATATATAGCGTTAAGAATTGACACGAATTCTCTCACATCCTTTTCAATTGCTTTGATCTTTGTTTTTTAGGGAGCCAGGATCCCTTTCATTAGGATTGCCATTGCGGTCGACGAAAATTTCATGAATACATTTCTAAAAAAGACCGGTCTTTATGTTGATCTTTATACAACATAAAGATCAATTTCTTCTCTTTGAACAAAATTATTAACCATTTTGAATCAAACTTAAATATATAAGAACTTGAGTAGTAGAAAGTTAGGAAAAAAATCAAAGAAATATAGTATAAGAGAGATAAGAAATCAATTAAACTCAATTGATTGGGACAATATTGAATTGAGAATTAAAGTTTCATGTATAAAAGATATTTCAAAAAATTTGAAAAAATAACCGTTGGGATCCGACGGCGGAGAAAATAGAGTCGTTGAGAATGATGGATGGTTATGATCAGGTGTGAGAGGAGTGTAACAAAAAAAAGACCCAAAAAAAAAATACGGAACGGAAACTGAGTAAAAAAGCACATGGAAACTGAGTTTCCATGTGATTTCCCTTAGCTACAAGGCACATCAGATGTGATCAACTTTAAAGTGTAGCTAAGGGATATCGCTATGTTTAAGCTACACGGAAGACCATAGTACTTGGATTTCACTACAATTAAGCTATAGCGAAGAGAAATCATCCACCATAGTGCTTGGCCTAACCAATAATAAGATTAACTACTCATGTTAATAGAGTTCATACAAGAAGAAAAAGAAAAGTTTTCATGTCTAAACCCTAAAACAAAAGTAGTAGCAGAACCATAGAAGAACTTGAAGTACGAAGAATTCAAGATGATGTTGAAGAACCAAGGAAATCAATCTTGATGAATTTTGAGCTGAAAGATCAATTCATTTTGAATCCATATGTATTAATAGTTTTGTTCACTAAAATTTACAAAGGGAGAGATAATTAGAGCACTGCTTGGTCGAAATTGCAAGTTTTGTTATCTCAAGCTTGTTGTCAATGTTAGATGCACAAAACTATATCTTGATTTCTAGTCTACTAAAGTCAAGTCTCGGACTAGGTATAGAGGTTGGTAGTTGAGTATCAGACATCATTGAATTACTGAAATTACCATTTGGAGAACGACGAAGATATTTGGAGAACCTCATCAACAAAAGAGGCATGTGAAGATTGAACCATTTTATTAACTCACATGAATTACCATTCTATTTTTTTGAGACTATATCTTATGACTTCTAGCAGATTTAATATTGCAAAGAAGAAATTTCGAGTTATTGTCTTGTTAAACATTTTGAAATATGATTTAAGTAATGGATGTTCATTGGTCCTTAACAATCTTAGTTAGAAACAATTTATGTTCAAGAACTATTTTTGTGTCATATGGATCATTTGAAAATTCTCCAAGCAATGATATTTCATATCTATGCCAAATGAGAATGTTTCAACATCAAAAGAGAGTTTACTAGAACTACTGAAATCCGTACTTAGGGTAAGTTGGTGAACCATTTCGCAAACCATGGATATCTAAAGTTCCGGAATATAGGTAGGTTCATGAACCTAGTTCGCGAACCGTAGAGTTCTGGATGGGACAGTTCACGAACCCAGTTTACGAACTGTGCTGATATGAATTTTTGAAATAGCCTAACGGTTTATGAACCCAGTTGAAGAATCATAGCGTTTTGAATTCACGAAATGGCTAACGGTTCATGAACCATTTCAAAAATCGTCACAATATGTATTAGCAGATGCTCAAAGACTATTTTTATAAATATGTTACATTGCTATGACTATTGTAAACACCTCTAAGATATCTTTGATCACTAAACACTTGTGTATATGCATCATTATTCAAGTCATAGGTGTTTAATTGAACACAATATTGCTTACAAGTTCGAAAAACATATTTTCCAAGAACCCAGTTTATGAACTATGGTTTCGAGATAAGTTTCTCACATGCTTACTTGAAACCCTAACTTGAGTTTCTTCTAAACAGAGAAAATGTTCACTTGATTCTTAAGTAATCTTATCTTGAATTCTAAGCAACCCATAGTCTTCGAAATCTATAGATAGAGAGACTCATCCAACTAGGAAATTCAATCCCTGAAACTTCTGTATCCTAGTTGAATGATAGAGTCGTCCTCTATTTACTTAGGTTTCCTCTAAGAAACATAATTAGGCATACGACTGAAAGACTTCACTTAGGGGTTAGTGAAGCCAGTTACGACTATCTTTACCTTGATAGTTCGTGTATCCCGATCTTGTTATTTTTTGTTATCGAGGTTTTATTAATCTCTTTGAGGAACGACATAGATAGAAATTGCAAAGTTCTCTTCATCTCAAACTTTGTGATTTCTCAAGATAGATATCCTAAGACCATTCATAATTGATTAGTTCACTATTGTTATTGAGAGGTGGTTAAAAATCCAGACTTTTCAGCTAACTGAGTCACAAACTGAGTGTAAGTGTTCTGGATTTCTGAGGTTTACTAGCTTTGTCTATTGCAAATAGATTTCCAAGCCTTGATCCATTCGATCTAAAAGGAAATCAAATAGGCTTATCTGTTAGAGGAAGTTTGGTATAAAAGTCTTCACTTAGGCTGGAACAACTCTTAGGATGTAAATGATGTCAGCTAAGGGAATCAATTGAGTAGAGCCTTGCGAGGTTTAAGAGACGTAAGGAGCACGACAACGGCCAAATCTTTATTTTATAGAACTCATGCTTCATAAAAAAAATTGATCGGATATAGAGTCGACGAAAGAGGTTGCTTGGAGGGTGAATTCGTTCTCAACTACATTCCAGTCCGAAGTCTGGTAGTAGGCTAGTTTCTGTAGCGGCTTATTACAATTTGGTGTTCAAATCTAAACGAGGTCCTGGGGGTTTTCTGCAGTTGTAGTTTCCTCGTTAACAAAACTTCTGGTGTCTTGTGTGTTTTACTTTTCCGCATTATATTATTTATCTTTATAGTAGGAATAACACAAGTAGTACGTAATCAATTCTAGTAGATAAGTCCATATTAATTGTGATCGATTAGGAGACTCGTTCTTGTAGAATTCGTATCTTAAAAGATAGATAACAATACTTGGCATAATTCTGATTTAATTATTTGGATACGACTAGATTGATCTTGGATATTGATTCTTGAGATCGTCCAAGTACTCTTCTATACAATCAGGTTCACAAAATTTGTTGTCTTGACTTTCCGATTGTGAAGAGGTAGAGATACAAACTCTATATACATATTGTTCAAGGATCATTAAGTTGGTCTACTTGGAATTGTATTAGGTTTTGTCCATACTAGGTTGCAGAACAAAAAAGTTGGTGACGTACTTGGTACCCTCTCCTTTTCAACATGCCGAATTTTGATGGATGAATTTATTTTTATAAATCGAACTATACATATATGTATGCCGTTCCGAACTACTGCCGAATAACGAACCATTGACCAAATTTTGACCGCATTCAAAATTATCCGAATCCGTGTAATACTCAAACGTTTGCCGTCCCCTCCGTACCCCGAATTGCTAACTAGGACTGGGATCTGATTACCAAAGACGGACCTGGTTGAGAGTGGCCGGGAATTCGACCCTCAAAGCCCGTAGAAAAAGTGAATATTTTCTTTGTTGGAAAGCTATTAAAAGAATATAATATAAAAAGCTATCAAAACTATATATTGACGATTCAGTAATACTTCCAACGAAGCAAGGTATAGATACCGAGGATCAGAATTTGGAGTCATTATTAGGGTTTATACAGTTCAATCGGAGTATACAATTCAATCGTGAATGGCGGGGTTATCTCTACAATGTGGAGATTGTGGAGTACTATTGAAATCCGTAGAAGAAGCTCAAGAACATGCTGAATTAACATCTCATTCGAACTTCGCTGAATCTACTGAAGCCGTTCTTAATCTAGTTTGTAGTACTTGTCGAAAACCATGTAGATCTAAAACTGAAAGTGATTTGCATACTAAGCGAACTGGACATACGGATTTTGTTGATAAGACTTTAGAAACTGCAAATCCTATCTCTTTAGAGCTGCCAAAACCTTCTGTTGATTCTGATGGAGTTGCTGGAGCATCTACTAGTAATATGGAGTCTGAAGGTGAGGAATTTTATCGCCAATTTCGTTTCTTTATTGTGTTTATATTCTTAGAATATTCAAATTCACTTTTTTCATGATCAAATTCGTCAAATTTAACTTGAGATCAGTGTTTATATAGCGATTTTGAACGTGGGTTTATCGGAAAATTTGATTATCAGTTGCTTATATCTTATTTGCAATGAATTATATAAATTTAATTTATGTAGTCAATTTTCTTCTTGGTTGAACCTCGGTCAAGGTATATAGTGTATACTAGATATTTGCGTGTAGATAGAAAAGAAGAAATCCTCTTGCAACCGCACTAGGGTGCACGCTACCTGCATCCACGAGCCAAGAATCCTCAGCTGGTGCACCCTTCAGGCTGAATGCCATGATTTAAGGGTCGATAGGCCACCACATAGCCATGTGATAGCAAGTGGCATGCAACTAGCACGCACCCTATCTACCTTTGTGTGTGTTAGCATTCTTTTGTTTTCGTAATGGACAGCAGTGCTCGTATCTCCTTCTGTAATGAGCTAAGACGTTCTATTCTTAACTTGCAGAGATGGTTGCTCCAGAGGTAGACAAGAATTTGCTTGGGGAACTTGAGGCAATGGGATTTCCTATTAACCGAGGAACACGGGCACTTCATTATACTGGTGAGGTCACTCGTAGTACATAATTTGCCAAATCTTACTCTATATCGTAGAAATGGTTTTGTCATGTTGCTACCTCTGTATTCTACATATGTCCAAGAGAAGTAACCTTTTTGATGGTTACCTGAAGGATATTCTTTGAACCAGATATTTAGCTTCTGTTATTTTGCATTTCCTCAGGCAACGCTGGCCTCGAGGCTGCTGTAAATTGGATTGTGGAACATGAGAATGACCCAGATATTGATGAAATTCCCATGGTACGTTGTAGGTTTTCATGATTTGTTATCTATCTTCTTTATTGAATCCAGCTACTTTTCTTGTGCTCTATTAATCTATAAAAGAAATCTTTTTGTCAATTGGTATCTCTTGTGAGCTACCATTGTCTACATAATTTGGGCCGCCCGAAGGGAGGGAGTCCCTTTTATGGCCACTTTTTTGTAAATTGAAACCTCACATAAATTTACAATTTCATAAAAAGATTTTGGTAGTGTGCACTTGATAATACCAAAATATCCCTCCCTTTTAATCCAATTACTATAACTCCTTATGTATCCTATTCTTTAGAGGTATAATTGGCAACCAAACTTTAATATAACATATCTAAAAATCCGTGCCTTGGAATTTTACAAATTTTATCTCGTTGGAAAGGTAATAAAAAAATCTACGCAATGAGTATAAACAACAATATCAAATTTAGACTTTTTACGAAAAATTTGGAGGTATTTACCATTTTAGGCACAATTTTAGAAAATTAAATGTATATCCATTATGCAAACCACCACAAAGGATACATAATAATTTATGTAGCCATATTTTGGTTTATGCATGTAACTAATTTTTGTTGCAACTAATAAAACGATGTATATCAAGAAAAATGATACTTTCACTTTATGCATAGTTTTTGAAAATTCAATGCATAGTCATTATGCAAACCACCACAAAGGATGCATAACATATTATGCAGACATATTTTGGTTTATGCATCGACTAATTTTCCGTTTCAGGAAAAGTGATACTTTCACTCCGTTTCAGCAAAATAGATACTTTCACCTTTTCAATTTCCCTCTGTTTCAGGAAAAGTGATCAATTTATCAATTTGGCCTATTATTAGGCAAAATGAAACTATGAAAATATCGCTTTTCCTGAAACGAAGGTAATATATGCCTACCGGCGGAAATTGTTATTTGTTTCGTTTTTCTTCGGTCGGCCCTCCCCACCGTGGCAGCGGTGTTCTAGTTAGTGTCAAATTTTGCATTAATGCTAGTGTTTCTACGTTTTGTCTAGTTAAACATGCTTAAGAGGGAATTTGAAGTAGTTTCAACATCAATAATTTTCATTTTAAAGTATCAATAGGAAATAAGTGTATACATTTCTCACTCTTTTGGAATTATTAAGGTACCTGTCAACAGCAAAGCTGAGTCTCGCAAGCCATCTCTTACTCCAGAGGAAATGAAAATCAAAGCACAGGAACTAAGGTCCGCCTCTTACTGTTATGGTTTCGTATGTTGTTTGACAGTACGATTGAATTATTTGTTTCTTTGCATATACTTGCAAAATCAAGTCTGCTCTTTTACGTATTTGTACTCCTGATTTATCAGCCCCTACTGCAAGATTTGTTCACGGTGCTTACTGTATTTTCAGAGAGCGAGCCCGCAAGAAAAAAGAAGAGGAAGAGAAGAGAATGGAACGAGAAAAGGAGAAGGTACGGTTACCACTGTTATTTCAATCAAGTTCCTCTCTGTCGAGGCCTGAGCGAACTGCGCTTCTCCAGTTAGAATCTTTACTAGTGTTACTCACCAGAAATTTCTATATGTGATATATTGGTTTAACAACAGGAAAGAATTCGAGCAGGTAAGGAACTCCTTGAAGCAAAGAGAATCGAGGAAGATAACGAAAGGAAACGGTTTGTCTCGATCCTGTGATAGCTTAGTCGAAGTTTTGTAGTTTGCTCTCAGTATACTCTTTATGCAATCTTACCATCTAGTCACACAGTTTAGTTTGTCTTTTTTCTCTCTTTTCTGAAAAAAATGCTTTGTGTTCACACAGTATAATTGCATTGCGAAAAGCAGAGAAGGAAGAAGAGAAAAGAGCTAGGGAAAAAATTCGTCAGAAAGTGGAGGAAGATAAGGTTCGTAAAGAATTCCTTTCTTCATCTGTCTTGTTATAATTACAGGTTGCAAGTGACCTGCAATCTCACTTCCGAGTGTATGGTCTGCTCTTCGTTTTGTTTGCATGTCATTTTCTTGCATGGAGGAGGTAGTGGGTACTTTGTATTTGTACTAAATAACTCCTTTGTGCAACATATTGCAGAATTATCAGTAAGTCACTGCACTATGTAAGTCAGTGATCTAAATAGAAAAATCAAGCACGGAGGAGGTAGTGGTGGGTACTTTGTATTCGTACTAAATAACTCCTTTGTGCAACATATTGCAGAGTTATCAGTAAGTCACTGCACTATGTAAGTCAGTGATCTAAATAGAAAAATCAAGTTATGCACCATTAGAATTAGGATAACTGTATCCTTCTGCTTGTTTACTCCTAACGATTTCACGTTAATCTAGTTTACAAGGATTTAAATAGGTATACCTGCATTGGCGTTGTGTCTATTTTTGTACTATTAAGCGTTTCACATATTATAGGGTCGTGGCAATAAATTGTGGGCGTTAAAAGTTGTTTTCGGTATACTTCATTTAGTTAAGTTTTTCCCGTCAGATTTGTAAACTTATCGAGATAGAGTTGCATTATTCTGGCCAAATGGATTTATTCGGTAGTTGGATGTTGTTGTCTCCATCTAGACTTGCACAGTGATGTTAGGAGTTGTTTGATTACTCCAAATGGATTTATTCGGTAGTTGGATGTTGTTGTCTCCATCTAGACTTGCACAGCGATGTTAGGAGTTGTTATAGATTCATTGTACAACGATTGAAGCTAAAATCAGTACTTCTCTTACCATCTCATTTTAATGGTTGATTACGAACTTGCGATGTTAACAGGCAGAAAGAAGGCGTAAGCTCGGATTGCCCCCAGAAGACCCTACAGTCTCAAGGCCAGCAGCAGTTCCTGTTGTGGAGGAAAAGAAGGTATAGCTGAGTCTACACAAATCATATAAATCAAGAAATGATTTCCATGTGAATATTTGACCATCTTCAAAGTTCTAATGCTATTTTACTTTATAGACTTTTCTTCATATCAAGCCTGTTACAAAGGTAGAGAAAATGAGGGAGTGGTTGCGAGCTCTGAAGCAAAATCACAAGGTATATTGTACTCTTTAACATGTGTTGGTACATGATAGGATAATTCAGAACTTAACATCAGTGTCAGTGAGCTGCTGCTAGGTCACAGTTTTATACTTGATAGGACATATACCTTACCTATGTTGTAAAAGGCGAGAGGCGCTTAAGCGTAGGACCAGCGCCTAGCAAAAAAAGGCACCAAGGCGAGGCGACACGACCAATTTTTTATTTTTATTTTTTTTCCTTTTCTGGGCGCCTAGGGCGCCCAGGGAGCGCTTAAGCACTAGGCGAGGCGAGGCGATGAGCTTGGCGCCTCGCCTCGCCCAGCGCCTTTAACAACTTAGTACCTTACAACTTGCAATATCACCATCTCTCTCTGTAACCTGGACCGGGAGACCTGAAAACTACTGCACATATTTTCTGTTCAAGTTCACAGCTTTGGCATTCTCTTTCATATTTTGGAATTTTCATTCTGAATTATGTCAATGTTTTTAGTCATGTTGACTTTGTTTTATTTTGATGGGGAAGGATGACGATGTGAAAGTTAAGAGAGCATTCCAAACTCTCCTTACCTATGTGGGAAATGTTGCAAAAAATCCAGATGAGGAGAAATTCAGAAAAATCCGACTCACTAATCAATCTTTCCAGGTAAGCAACTTCTTGAATAGCTCATTTGTCAATTATATGGATAGGTGATATTCTTTTCAGAAACGGAGATTATAAATCACTGGCCAAAAGATTTGGTTGCCATTGGTTAGTTACCTCAAAAGGACCAACCCTCGGATCATATGTGGGGCAGTGAATCCATCATCCACACAGGCACCCTTGGATTAATATCACCCTGCATTTAACTGACTGCAGTTTTATTTCGCTTTTCATTATATACAGGATAGGGTAGGTAGCATGAGAGGTGGAGTTGAATTTCTCGAGGTGTTGGGATTTGAGAAGATTGAAGGGGGAGAGTTTATGTTTCTTCCCAGGGACAAGGTGGACATGGTAGTGTTGAACTCAGCTGGATCGGAGCTCAATTCAGCCATCATTAATCCTTTCTTTGGTGTTCTCTAAGTTACAGGGAGGGGTATCAACTAGCCGGGAGGAATCAATGACTGGTGAACTTATTTGATTTATTTCACTGACCAATCAAAATTGGAATTTATACAGATCCATCTACATGATTTCGCTCAGGTTATTTGCCTAAATACTTGTTGTTGTTGACCAATTGAGCAAAGATTTGGCCCACATCAAATGCTTATTGAGGTGTTTCCTCAGAACGCTAAAAACCAGTGTTTGTTTTATTAAATATAATATACCAGTAAGAACACATGTGTGATGCATATGCTTGAATTTTACTCATCCAACAATACTAGATAATTGAAAGAGCTTTTCAAATCAAATATATAAATTTTACAAAAATCCGGTGTATATGTTGAAAGATATTAAGTTTTTAAGTTTTTAAAATGTGAAAACTACTATAACCCCCTACTATATGGGTCATACATTAAGAAACCCAATAAAATGGATCCTTCATGTAAACTCCATACTTTAGGAAAATGATATTACTAGGCCCAAACAATCAAATTTTCTTTAGATCTGGCCCATAATTAATTATTACGAATTTTAATAATGACAACACTATCCTTTTGAATATATACAGGAGGAATATTAGAAGATATTTTCATTTCTCTATTTTCTTTCTCTCTCTTCTCCATTCTCTTTCTCTCTCGGCTCCAGCAAATTCAGATCGGTGAAGAAGAAGAAGAATCGATTTGATATTCAATAGATTTTCCAGCTGATCATCAGTTAATCTACAAATCTGAATCAATCATTCAATCGATTGATGTAACAGCTTATCATCAACTTTTGAGGAGTTGTTAAGAATCAACGAGGAGCAGTCGATAAAAATTGACATCAACAGTTGAATCAGAAGATTCAACAAATACTATCAGAGAGATAAGTTTAACCTTTTGTTATCATTTCTTATTCGATTGTGATTGTTAATTTTTGGATCCTGAAATGAAATTTTCGAAAAACTTTTCGGTTTTGAAAACCTAAAAATATCGATTTCAATTCGATCTCCCTTTTCGATTTATGATTAAAGCTCAGATCTATATTGATCTCAACTTAATCATTATTATATTTTTATGATTTTTTTTTTCTTCTGGATTTTAATAGTTGATTTGTAGAATTTTAGATTTTTTTTTTTTCTGGTTTCCGTTTTGTGATTTGAGTTCATATCTGGATGTTATTCTTGTCTTTGATCTTGGGAATTCTCCAATTTGATCGAGATTAGGTAAAAAAAAAAGAATCTGCTGATTCTAAAGAGGTGAATTCAAAGATAAAAGAAAAATAAAGATCTCCACCATTTCGGTGTAAATTGTTCGATTCATGAGTAGTACGTAAGATTTCTCTAGTTCTATTGTTTGACTTGTTTGCTGACCGGTGGTTATGATATTTTTCTTCATGTACATAGGTGTCAGCTATTCAACCAATCCCACAAGCGATTGTCAAGGTGCTAGAGTCTCTGCAACAAAGCTTCCCTACAACATCAAAGGCACAATTACGAGTCAAAATGCATTAGGTGTCTCAATTTTTGGATAACCGGTGGCAGGTATTGACAATCATTTTTATGCTTCATAGTTTCTGCTCAATACCTTGTGGTAGTGGTATTACACACACATAACCTTTATCATGACAAGAGCTTGTATTTCTTTAAAATGAATTGAATTAATTTGAGAAGATCTATTACAATTGATTAAGTTGTTGAAAGCTATCATTAGTGGCGGACCCTTGAGTTTTGGTGCTTGATTAGTTTTGATAAGACAGAAAAATGATCAATGAACAAATGTCGTTCATGCTTTTAAGGATCTTCAAAAGAAAAATAAGCTAATGTTAATTAAAAGTGTTTTTTTTTTGTATATAATATGTGTTATGCCCTAGCTATATACCAATAGATAACTAGATACTAACTATGCGAGTCCAGATGAAAACCACTAACTAAATGTAAGATTTCTTTTATTTATCCTAATTTGTATTTTTCTTATTTCCTTCAAACAGTAACTTGCGTGTTCTTTTATTTGTTTCGTATATCTTGCTTACTCATTGGTCCAACAAGCAAGGAACCAAGCAGTCAGTCTTTTTTTTTGTCACAAGGTACTTCCTATTGTGCCAATTATGGTATTAGTTACTTTATTTAAAAAAATTTGGTTGATAGTCATTCTAAAAAAATCATTGTATTAAATTTTTTTAGTGCATTTTTTGATTCCTCCAAAAGATCCTCACTTCGACTCAAATTTTGTGTTCCCAATATGCTTTTTGTATTGTGACTCATTATTAGCGTAATGAATTGTGACACTTTCCTGAAGCATATAACAGAGTTTCATGACAATAAACTTGAGAACTATAAAATTCATTTGATTTATCTTAAATGACTAAATTTACACTAGGCTTCACATTTGATTTGCCAACAGTCGCTGCTATATGAGGACTTGCACTTGGAGGTGGTTTAGAATTGGCAATGGTTAGTGATTTCTGCTAAGTTGCATTGTTAGTGATTTATTGAACCTTTTTTTATGTTGCAACTTCAAGTACGCATTGTTAGTGATTTATTGAACCTTTTTTATGTTGCAACTTCTAGTGTACTTGTAAACATGATAGTTAGAGTGACTTGTCATCATGTTGTTTGATTGTAACAGGGATGTAACCAAAATTTCAGCTTGGCATGAAGCATAATATCAGGAACATATTCGTCATTGCTCATGTTGATCATGGTATGCAAGTGCCTAGTATTAATTTTGCATCTAGATTAGATTGTGCATATAGTTATTAGTTTGGTTGATATTCTTATGTTTCTTTTACAGGAAAATCAACACTTACAGATTCTCTTGTGGATGTTGCTGGTATTATTTCCCAAGAAACAGTTGTGTGTGAAATGATGTTAAAGGTTTCAATTGTCTTGCTTCTAATAATTCTACAGATTCCATGATCCCAATTACACTAGCTAGACATATAATAAATTCACTATTATTAAGAGTGATTGCATTATTTTATGTATCTGTGTTTCAGGTTTGTATCCTTAACTGACCTTTTTTGGATGTGTAACTATTAGTTACACATGCTAATTAGATGTGTAACTTCTAGGTACACAAGCTAAATGGATGTGTATCTACTAGTTACACATGCTAATTAGATGTGTAACTTATAGATACACATGCTAAGGATATAAAGTCTACGTGTTAAGGATGGACTTCAAAGGATATAAAGGAGGTAACGCTGCAGCTGTTGTGTTTCACACAACCTTAGCAAGGAGTTTGGGTAATTATTTTTTCAAAATTTACCAGGCAATATGAAATAATAATGTTACTTATTATGTATCTCCAAAGTCATGAATTTGAATACTATTTAATATGCTTGTAACTGTAAGTACGTACATAAACAGAAAAATCTTGTTTCACCTACATAAACAAGATTAAGTATCATTTGTAACTGTAAAAGAAGTTGCACTAGCAGCTGCTAGTTATATACCTTATAATATGCCGCATTTCAGCTGATTAAGTATCATTTGATCTTATTTATTGAGTAGACTTCACTGTTTAAGAATTGGAAGTATCTCTATGTGATGTCCCTGTTTAAACGCTAATGAAGATAACATATATGCTCTGAGTACACAAGCCATATGGATGTCTAACTGCAGATTACACAAGCCATGTGCATTTGTAACTTCTGGTTACACAAGCCATATGCACGTGTACCTGCTAAGTACTCTGCAAGCATTGTGTATATGTTGAATTACGAAATTCTTTTCTTGTACAATGATTAGAGGAATTTCTTGGGACATTTTGATTTATTTTTGAAGTGCAGGATGAGGGCTTATTGTCTTGGAGGAAACTGAAATTGTACTTTTTTATTTTGAGTAATACATTTCAGGTCAGTGTCATTGCTAAAATGGGGAATTCATAGCTCAATTTGTCTACTTTTTTTTTATGAACTTTGATACTATTCCTAGATTTTTTGCTGATTGTAGCTTTTTGACTGTCATGGTTACCATATTTTGAGGGTATGGAGAGCTTGCAGGGTTTTCGGCTACTTTCCTTTCTCTTACTTACCCTACAAGGCAAGCTGCGGGAACATGATGCAGGTTAGACATAACATTTGGTGCATTCTTGGATCTAATTGATGATAAGCTTATGGTTGAGCAACACTGGTGTTATTAACATTTGGTGCCTGAACTAGTTGCTAACTGAAAAATTCTACTGTAATACTTCCCACTTAAGTTTGCATATAGCCTGAACAAGTTGCTAACTGAAATATTCCACCAATTTCCCTTTAGTTTACATTTTTAGAGTCTTTGACCATTACTTTTACTTCTTTAACATATTGTTCTTGTTACGAATGGCATAGTCTAGATCTTACTTTTCTTTTGATTTTTAATCAGTTTTTTTGATATACGCATGTGTAATTCTCAGTTACACAACTCAATCGCATGTGTAACTTCTCCTTACACATTCTATATGCATGTGTAACTTCTCCTTACACTAGAAGATGCACGTGTAACTTCTAGTTACACAAGTTAGATGCTTGTGTAGCTCCTTGTTACACATGCTAAAATAAAAATAACTCCTCCTCCTTACACTAGTCTTCAGAGATAAGTTATCATGTCCCTTTTATGTGATCTTTGTTCTATAATTTTGCCTTGCAATTATTCTATAATTTTGTTTCTTTATTTTTTGTCCATCCAACCTAATCCCATGGATGTTTTTTTTTTTTTGCAGATATGCAAGTATATTGGAAGAAGAAAAATGAAACCAGATGCTGGAATTTCTCTCCGTTAGGGGACGCGGAGTGAACGGGCCCTAATTGGTCCTTCTATTTCTTTGCCTAGGAAACATTTCTATTATATAGGATATAGTGAATTATTTCTAAGATTTCGCTTTCCATATCTCGTGTTTTAATTCGTTAATTGTGTTTAAACAACCAATTACTATAATTGTAGAAATCGATAAACGAACAAATTATTGTAAATGAAAATTAAAGTAACACAAGTATTTTCTGATGAGTAACTTGTAGATACACGTACATATAACATGTGTAATAAAAAGTTACACATGCATATGGATGTGTAACTTGTAGATACACATGTCATACGCATGTGTAACTTCTGCGTACACATGTGTAACTACAGAGTACACATCTATGTATAAGTGTAACTTTGCATTACACATTTTATATGAATGTGTAACTTCTGGATACACATGTCATATGCATGTGTAACTTATGTGTACACATCCATATGTTGGTGGTGGTCGGCGGTGGTGGCAGGAAGTGGTTGGCGGCGGGCGGCGGTTGTCAGTGGCGGTGGGCGGCGACGGTTGTCAGTGGCGATGGGCGGCAGTGGTGGTCGGAGGTGGCTGGCGGTGGTGGTCGGAGGTGATTGGCGGTGCATGTGGTGGTCGGAGGTGGTTGGAACATCATCACGCTATATTTTAATAATTTTGGGCCTAAATTTAATTTTTATTTAATTATGGGCTTGACAATATGCATAAGGGTATCAACGTCTTTTAATGTTTCGGGGCCTAGATTTAAATTTCTTTTAATTAAGGGCTTGATATTATGGGTAACCCATGGGTGGGGCCTTAGCCTAATTTTCCCTTTTAAAATTTTAAAACAATGGTATTTAAGTAAATATATAAAAAATGGGAACAACTAAATAATTTAGGTCCTACCAAAAAGAGTTTTTTTTCTTTATATTACGGGGGTTTACTCAATAAATACTTTTCTAGATTTGTATAGATTTAAAAAGAGTCATGAAAAATAACAACTTTCGGAAAGTTTGGGAACATCCATAGCAACATTGCTCTACTGCACCAACAACTGGAGGCTGTTCAAGCAAGTACTCCAAACCAAAATACAAATTTTCAAGTTCAAGAAGTGGAAAATCAGCTAGAGCATTGGCATCAAATTCAAAGTGAGTTTTGGGGACAAAAGGCTAGAGATGAGTATTTTCTTGAAATGGATAGAAACACTAAATATCATCATGCAAATGCTAATAGAAGACGTTCAAGAAACAACATTGCAGCGTTAAAAGATGACAATGGGAACTGGTGCACTACTAGGAATGATCTTGAAAAACTCCTTGTTGAGCATTACTGTAAACTCCATACCACCACCTCTCCAGAAAAGAATGAGAATATTCTACAGTATATTCCCAAAGTAACAGAAGATAACATCAAACTGACGCACGTTCCAGATGATGAAGAAATCCTTAAAGCTCTCAAGGATATGAAACCCTGGAAAGCACCAGGTCCGGATGGTTTCCCACCCGGATATTTTAAATCTCATTGGGAGATTGTTGGTCATGATTTGATTGATATGGTGAAGCAGTTCTTTCGAACTGGGTACATCCTCAAAAGCTTGAATGCCACAAATGTTACTCTTATCCCAAAAACAAAAAATAAGCAATTCCCATCTGACCTTCGTCCTATAGCACTATGCAATACCTCTTATAAACTCATCTCCAAGATTTTATCTACAAGAATGAAGAAAGTCATGAAGAAAGTTATCTCTCCTCTCCAAGCAGCATATGTTCCGGGGCGCCAAATATCTGATAACATTCACCTTGCACAAGAAATTGTTCATACTATGAACAATAAAAAAGAGACATCAAAACATTTGGCATTGAAGCTTGACATGTCCAAAGCATTCGATAGGATCGAATGGTCTTTTCTTATGGATGTTATGTCACAGATGGGGTTTAGCCAAAAGTGGTGTAATCTAATAATGCAATGCATTAGCACCACTCAAATATCCATTCTTCTCAATGGCAGTCCTTGTCATGCTTATAAGCCAACTCGAGGAGTTAGACAAGGCGATCCGTTATCACCATACTTGTTCATCATTGTCATGGAAGCTTTTTCTCGACAATTAATTCATGCGGAGCAGAATAACAAAATACAAGGTAGAAAAATTGCGGCTGGTGCTCCCTTTATCTCCCACTTATTTTTTGCGGACGACTGCCTTCTATTTATAAATGCTGACATGCATAATGTAAATAATCTGCTTGACATTATTAAAAGAATTTGGTCAAGCTTCTGGGAAATCAGTAAATTTTAACAAATCAAGTGTCTACTACAGCGTGCATGTTCCACAGAGATTCTGCAGATTGCTTACAAGAAGGTTGAAGGTCCCAAAAATGAAATCTAATGAAAGGTACTTAGGCCTGCCATTGCTTATTGGTAAGAAAAAGATTGATTGTTTCGCAGGTTTGGTTGATAGAGTAAAGGGAAGACTCTCAAAGTGGAATGGGGATTCTATGTCTTAGACTTGCAAATCCTTAATGATAAAGACCGTTACCCACATTATACCATCGTATACTATGAGTTTCCTTCAACTGCCATGCGATACTATCAAACAGATTGATACATTACAAAGGAATTTCTGGTGGGGTTTTACTGAAAAAAGAGGTACTTACATCACTTCTTGGAAAAAACTAGGTTTTCACAAGAATCTTGGAGGCCAAGGATTTAGAGATTTGAAGACTCTTAATCAAGCTCTCCTGGTTCGTGCAGCATGGCGAATGTGTAGTAATCCAGATGAGCAGTGGGTTAAATCCATTCAAGCAAAATATTTTCCTTCTACCAGCATGATTCATGCAAGTTTTAAAACAAGCTGCTCATGGGCTTGGAAGGGAGTACAAAAACAAATTTCATTTATTAAAGCTAACAGTAGATGGAGATTTGGCAAAGGAGATAAAATCAAGATATGGCTTGATGTATGGGTGATAGGCATGAATGAACCACCAACTCCAAAACAAGGGGTGACAAATAGTGAAGATTATATTTGGGTTCATGAGTTATTAGTTCAAGATGGAAAACAGTGGAATGTCTCACTTGTATACCAGCTTTTTGAGCATGATGTTACAAGTCTAATTCTGCATATGAGAATTTCTACAGCTGCTGAAGACAAGCTCATCTGGACACTTACAAAGAATGGAGGTTTTACTTTGAAATCTGCATATAATAAACTTCATGAACTCAGCTTGGGAAATACTGAAATTTCCTTAAAAATTCAAAGCACAGAAATAACTTGGAAGAAATTCTGAGAGATTCAAACATGGCCGAGAGTTAAACATTTCTGGTGGAAATGTCTTGCAGATATACTACCTACAAATGAAAGACTATCTAGATCATGAAGATACATCAGTCGACAATGTCCACTCTTCAACCAGCATGATGAAGATGTAATACATGTTTTATTTACATGTCTTTTTTCCAGAGCTGTTTGGATGCTCATTCCAGGTGGCCCATGTATTCCTTCAAAAATTGGCAGAGACATAGCAAATATCTTTGAACACTGGCTGCAACTAAGTCGACAACACAGTATGCCACCAGGATGGTTAAATACTGCCATGATTGTTTCATGGTCTATATGGAATGAAAGATGTGAGGTTCAGTTTCAGCAGAAGCAGGCCATCCCTCAGTCAGTTGCCAGAAAAGCTATCAACTTTGCAGCCTACATAGCAAAACTGAAAGAAAAGCATGACCACAGACTTGTTGATGAATATCATACAATACCCTCTCCACATTGAAAACCACCTGCATCACCATTTCATATCATAAACTGTGACGCTTCTTATGATGTAATTTCTGGACTAACAGGCATTGCTCTTGTCTTGCGTGATTTTGCAGGAAACTGGTGGGGATGCTCTGTAAAATGTTATGCAGGAGTAAGGAATTCCGATCAAGCAGAATGTCTGGCGTTTCTTGAAGCTGTTAAATGAAGCAGTGAGATGCAGCACACACATATAGTACTGGAAACAGACCTAAAAGGGATTGAAAGCTTCATCAATAGCTCTGCACCAGTGATAGCCTGGGAAAACGAAGATATTTTGCTTGATGCCATTGATTGTCTTAAAACTATCCCGCAATGGGAGTGTCATTTTGTTCCTAGGAGTTGTAATAAACCTGCTGATAAGTTAGCTAAATACATCAGGAAAAATGGAGTCACTAGGGTATGGTTTGATAAACCCCCAAGTATTATTGAGAGTCTTTTGTTAGCAGATAACGCAATTGTTTCAAGTTAATAATAATTCACATCTTTGGCAGCAAAAAAAAATAGTTACAGAGTTTTATAGAGTTGGCCTAATTCTTGTAGAGATTTGTAGAGTTCTAAAAAGTTGTGAAAACAAGATTTCTAAATAATTGCATAACAACCAAACATGACAAATCTAGAGATTTGTAGAGTTCTATAAAATTTATCCTATCAAAAACAATTCTTGAAAAACGTTGATTGCAAGTTAAATTGAGCACCAATCATAATCTGAAACACTTTAGCCATCAATGGAAATTTTCATTTCAACAAATAACAAAATCAAAAAAGTTTGATTGTATCATATGATATACTAGGGGTTAAAAGGATATGTATTTCAAATATATTTCTCGGTTCATACATATCATAACTGTTTGCGAAAAATTGATCCAGTCAATCCAAGTATAAATATTTTTGAGGTGTTGGTTAATAAATATGTCCTTATCCTCAAATATTTTAATATTATGTGTGTAAGTCATACAATCCTTTAGGACAAACATAGTTAATCGTTAACCAACTCCTCAAACTCCTATGGGCCTATGAGTAGTAGAACACTACTGCATTCACTTCTTCAAAACAAAGTAATGTCCCTACTTCGAAAAGAAATAAATCATCAAAGGTCGTTCACAAAATTTATAACAAAACTGAAAACACAAAATTACTTCAAAATCAATCAGATCAATCTTACAAAATTTGTTTGCCACACGAATTACTTTTTCCCTTTGGTGATATAAATTATTCCAAATTTACATAAATTTATGTTTATTCATTTTCCTAGAAATTAATAATCTGCAATTCTTGATCCATTTCGTTTCTTATCTACTTATCTTCTCTCTTTACCTATTACCATGAACTATTTCTCAAGAATGCATAATCACATGAAGTTGAGGAGAAATGGCAGAAAAAGAATTCATGACCAAAAATGGGAATAGATAAAGATATGAGAAACTAAATCAATTACAATTGATTCGTTTGTAGCCTTGTATATGGTCAAATTTTTTATAGGTTTCATCTTCTTTCCTGCCCCGACCCAACATCTTAAAACCACAACTATTAATTTATCTTCTCCCAAGAAAATCTGGCCTTTAATATTTATGTTAATTTTAAAAAAATAAAAAAAGAAAAGAAAAATAAATTTAAAAAAATCTAACCAAGAGTAACTAAATAATTTATCTACCTTAGGACACCTTTCTCATCCCACTACCACTACTTCATCCACCACCACCACCATTAACGTCATCACTCAACCATTCTCGCCAACACCCACCACCATTATCCCCACCGCCGATCCACCACCCCGGCCACCATCACAACCACCATTAATGCCTACTGATTTAAAATAAAATTAATTTATTATGTACTGTATTACTGAAAATATATTTATTTGACTAATTAAAGAAACATTTATTATGCAATATCAATAGAACCTTTATTATTGAAATTAATTAAATTGATCATTTTACACCCGTAGATTTAGTTTTCCCAAGAATAAATTCGGAGCGTCCTTTGTCTTGCCTAACTTGTCTAAACTCTATTTTATAACAGAGTAGTAATGATATTGCCTGTGTGATCATTTTTTTCTAAAATGGTGTGGTCTCATCCTCAAAATATGATATGTTTTTTTCAATCGTGATGACCAAATACATCTTTCACGATACAATGTTACGTGTGTTGTAAATATACAGAACTAATAATGTCCACGACTATTCACCAATATCACCACCATAAAACCACCCATCGACATTATTTTTTCCACCACCACTGATATTATCGCCTCCACCACCACAGCTTCTACCGGCCACTACTTCTTCCACTACTAACCACTAATTTCTATTGATATAATTTTTATTAAAATTATTTATTAATGATTTATTAGATTCATTAAGAGGACATTTAATGATGAAAATTTAATAAGTTATTCATTATGAGAGATTAATGAGATCCTAATTAATAAAACACTCGTAACGATTAATTTTAATTAGAGCAAACCACAACCATGGATTTAACTTTCCCAAGAATGCATCCTGACCGCTCTTTATTTAGGCAAAGTTGTCCAAACTGTGCTTTATATATATATATATATATATGTATGTATGTATGTGTGTGTGTGTGTGTAATAAAATAAAATAATATCAAAAAAATAAAAGATAATAAATGAAGTTTTAAACTTTTGTAGAAGTCTCCCAAAATCTTTCATATTTTGCAAGACTCCCTCTACGGCAAAAAAACATATAAATGTCATTCAAAGTCTTAAAAATTGGTAAGTATGCAAAGTCTTTAAATTTTCTTGTTTATAACGAGTAACACAAACTTTGAACGAGATTTTACAAGTATATAACGAGTAACATATACTTACAAGGAGTTTTCTAAAGTATACAACCAGTAATACAATACTTGGAAATCTATTAAAGTCTTTAGAAATCACAAAAAGTATTTGATGAGTAAACCCCCGTTAGTAAAGATAAAATTAACACTGATATTGTTTTGGGTGTTGCTCCAAATACTCTTTTTGTGAGGGAAACCTCTGCCGTCTATGTCTGTCTACACCTGTCCGTCAATTGTTGCTACTCTTGCTGTTGTCCAATATCCGAACGCCTTAATTATAAAATTTGAATGTCCATAACGTAAAATGTAAATGAAAGGACATGCCAATAGCCTATTTGTGCATTATATTTGTGCATTTGAACCATGGGTCGGGATCATGGGACAATTATTTTGACAAAAGATTTCAACAAATTTTGTTGTCTGTTGTATCTCATTATATCCTGTGGCCACAAATTCGGGTGACATGGCATCTAGATTTCCCAAATCCTAATACGGCTTAAGCCAAGCCAACATATGGAATTTTTGTGATAAAGGAAATAAAGATATTTGCGATGACCAGAATATCCTGCGCATGATAGTAATCGTCTTCTCTGAATACATACCGTATATTTTCTCCATTAACATTCCTTCCGTTGTTCACACTAAAAATTTCTCCGTAGACTTCCTCCCTGCTCAATAAGAACTATCTTTATCACATGATTGGTTAAGTAAAAAGAAGAAAACAAGGTATGATTTTATTTTAATCTCCAACATGATTGGCTACAGTACAATGTTACGTGATTAATAGTTCTATAAAAGTGTGCTTGGGGTTATATATATATACCTGTTAGTTTTTTGTTTTTTAATCGTACACAATATTAGCTTTTTAATTAGCTAACGTAGGTATGTGATAATAGGTTTTCTAATTACCATTTTTACGAAATTATGGTTCATGAACTGGCTTCATACAGTACTAAAGTTGATCTTTTCTTAATACTGTAGGATCCAATTATGGATGGATTTCATTCTAGTTTCAGTTGTGATTCTGGACAAGTACCTGGTGAAACCTTTGACAAGAATTACTTGGAGTCTGAAAAAGATGGCGTTGGTGATGATACTCCTACTGAAATCAATATTTCTGGTAGTTTGAAGACACCATTTGAAGGAATGCAATTTGATACATATGAAGAAGCGAAAGAATATTACACTGAATATGGCCGACGAAATGGTTTTTCAGTGCGAGTACGATCAACGAACAAGACACGTATCGGTGTGAACACTATAACAGAAGCTTATACGGTATGTTCGCGTGAAGGGAAGAAAAAAACCCCAGAAAAGATAGCCAAAGTGGATGCAAAAGGTCGGAGTTGCAATACCGTCAAATGTGGGTGTCAAGCAAAAATGTGGGTGCTACTTTATGAAGAACATAATAAATGGAGAGTGACAATTTTTTTGGATGATCACAACCACAAATTTGTTTCCCCATTGAAGAGGAAGCTCATGCGTGTCAATAAATGTATGCCAGATGCTGCGCGAGATTTGACGGAGATATTTAGTACGGAAAACATTCAAATTAGCAAAATACCAACAATTTTTGGTGGAGATGAAATTGGGTTTAACAGAAGAGATTGTTGGAATCATTCGCGACTCTTGGGTACCCGTATACCATCGTAGTACTTTTTATGCAGGGATGAACACAACAGGCCGTAGTGAAGGGGTGAATGCATTTTTTAATGAGTTCTTGTCGTCAAAGACCAACCTTCAAGATTTTGCAATCAGGTACGAACAAGCATTGAAGAAGATTGTTGACAGAGAAATCGAAGAAGATTATATATCAGAGCATACAGAACGACTCATTGATGAAGGTAATTTGATATTAAAGCATGGGGCCAAAATTTATACTAGAAATATCTTTAATAAGTTTCGCGAGCAATTGGTAGCATCAATACGTTTTAAGTCTGAAGAAATAGAAAAAGGCGATGAATTCAACAATTACTTACTAACATATAAGGTTGGAGGATTCCAAGAATACGTTGTTAAAGTGAAACTAGGTACTTATGAAGGATACTGTGACTGTCAATATTTTGAGTTTAAAGGTTTACCTTGTAAACATGTGCTTAAAGTTCTTGTGAAGCTTGAGGTAGATGAAATTCCTCCACATTTTATTTTGAAGAGATGGTTGAAAGGTGCAAACTCATTTAGAGTGACGGAAGAAACGACGATCTCCGACAACTACGAGTGTTCTGAAGCATTTAGGCTGAGTCATCTATGTCGAAAATCTACTCAATTGTCTTGTATTGCATCAAAATCAGATAAGATTTACCAAATGGCGATTGAAGGTATTAAAGGGATTTTTGATCGTATCATGGATGGACACAACATACTGGTTGCGGATAATGATCTTCTCAAATTTTGAAATCAAGACCTGGAGAGAATATTGCAGTTACTAATGCATGTAGGCCTTTTATAGAAGATCCTAATGTATCTCAAACTAAGGGAAGGCCTAAGGATGATAACGGAAAAGGTAAAGCTAGCATCACTTACAGAATGAAGAGCTCAATTGAATTAGGTACCGACAACAAGAAAAGAAAGTGTTCATTGTGTAATGACCCTGGCCATGATAAAAGAAAATGCCTAAAAAGGGCAGATATGGAACAACTGAAAATCAACGAATAATGTAAGCAACATTGCTCTCTTTACATACTCATTGCTTATCTATTCAAATAATTAACGCGAAAAAATCTTCTTACAGGTAATGATGAGTGCGTCACTTTGTAGGCATCACAATAATGAAGTTTACGCTAAGGTATACTTAGAAATACTAAATTAAAGCTTTAGAGTTTTAGCAGGCCTCTTTTACCTCTTCTAATGACTAATGTTGGTAGTGTTTATATATATACGTATGTGATTGTACTTGAGTTATTTTTCTGTTGAACAGTGTTTTCATGTTTATGAATGCTTTTTTTTTTGGCAGGTTCGATTCTTATGGTTGGTGTAGACGTTGACATACGAATTCTGGAACGATATATTCGGGAATGCAATATTTGAAGTTTGAACTTGTTACTAACAATAGCGTAGTTAAGTCACTTAAGGGCATTTTTTTTAAGTATTTTTTACTGGATATTTTAGTGAGTACTTTCAGATTCAACTGAAACGAATAAATAGCTTATTATTTTGAGTTCTTCGTGAATGCAAACTCTGTACATTTGATGTCCAAGAGAAGAGATTCTTGGATAATTGAATAAAATTTGCTAACCTCATTTTTATGGTGAATGATAACTTGATGGAAGAAGATATTTTCAAACAGGGAAGGGTTCCCACGAAAATAGTGCAATAAGTACTTGGGCATAGTAAAGAACCAGTCCAACTGCATTTGAAAGTAAATCCAAACAGCTAAACCAAAATACATTAGCAGAAGATTCATAAATATATAAACAGATAGTTTCACATTTCAAAAGTTTTTTTCATCCCATATATTGTACTGCTACTGCTAGCTAGCAACTTAATGGTATTATACTATACATCTTCAGTCTCATTTAGTATTCTAGGCTTTTCAGCTAGTACTTTTAATCTGGTCATGACGTATTGTATCTTAGGATCGGACCAAGAGATAAAAAAGCTTCTCGAATTGAGAAAATAATTCTGAAACCTATCTCCTCCGGCTCTGATCATTTGAATTGAGTTAAACACTCGCATTTTTTGTTCCTTTCTAATTAGGAAATAAAATCAAGGAACAGAAGTCAATGGAGAAAATATACAGAGAAGACGATTACTATCCTAAACTGAGAATGCGCAGGATATTCTGGTAGTTGCGAATATATTTATTTAGGAAATACCAATAGGTCCTAGGAATAATATATTAGGATGAGTTTGGTCCAGTTGACTTAGTCAACTGTCTGTTTGGTCTTTTTTGAAAATATAAATTATAGTTTGGTCCTAGAAATTATAGTTTGGTCCTAGGGTGACGTCATGGATGATGTAATTGTCATCATGTAGTGGCAGAAATACCCTTTTGGGACCACATATATACAAAAAATCAATAGAAAATATCTCATTCTCAGATTTACTTTCTCTCTCCTCTCTATTTCCAGATCTAGTGTCTTTCCTCTCCATTTTTTTTTTTTTTTTTTTGCAACTGCAAAAAACGATGAAGATTTTGGTTTTTTTCTAGGGTTTTTGATTTGTAGAGATGATGAAGACGATTTGCAGACATGATAGAGACGATGAATCATATAAAGATTATGAAAACGACGACGATGAAGATGCTTCTTTTGATTTTTTTGCTACTGGTTTTGATGTTTTCTATGGTGTTGAAGATGAAGATGATGATCTTTTGTTTGCTGCTCGTGTTGAAGATCTCGATTGTTGATGTTTTTTGTGTTGATGATGATTTATGTTTGTTGCTCGTGTTGAAGATCTTGATTTTGATGTTTGCTGCTCGTGTTAAAGATGAAGATCTATTGCCGTTGAAGATAATGATGTTTGTTGCTGCTGTTGAAGACGACGAAGATGATGCTACTGCAGTTCATTTTTGGAATGAACTCTGATTTTTATGGGTTTTTATCAGGAGTTCATTCTGGAATGAACTTTGGTTTTTATGGGTTTTTATCAGGAGTTCATTTCTGGAATGAACTCTGGTTTATATTGGTTTTTATCAGGAGTTCATATTCTGGTTTATATTGGTTTTTATCAGGAGTTCATTTCTGGAATGAACTCTGGTTTATATAGGTTTTTATCAAGAGTTCATTTCTGGAATGAACTCTGGTTTGTATAGGTTTTTATCAGGAGTTCATTTCTGGAATGAACTCTGGTTTATATAGGTTTTTATCAGGAGTTCATTTCTGGAATGAAGTTTGGTTTATATGTTTTCTGAAAAATTAAGAAGAAATTAACAGGAGTTCATTTTGACGAATGAACTGCTACAAAATAAGTAGAAATTAACACGGAAGGGTACTTTGGTCCATTTAATATTTTTAAATAGTTATGGACCAAATGGAAAAGGTGATTTCTGAAAGGACTAAACAGACATGGGACCACCTAAAAAAGAACCAAACGATATTTTTCCCTATCTTTATTTCCTTTATCACAAAAATTCCATCTGTTGGCTTGGCTTGACTTAAGCCGTATTAGGATTTTGGAAAGTGAAAACTACTATAACCCCCTACAATATGGGTTCAATATATAGAAACCCCACAAAATGGATCCTTCACTATCAACTCCATTCTTTCACATTTTAATATTTCTAGGCCCAAAACTTTTAATTTTGGGGCTAGATTTTGAATTCTCCCGGATTGCTGACGTCATCAACTTTTTAAATAAATCTGAAAATACTAAAAATAACCTCCACTATTTATAGTAGATTTATACAGGAACAGAAACAGAAAATCAAATCAGATTTTTTTTTTACTCTCTCATCTCTCTGCTCTCCGGCGATTTGCTCTTCATGATATCAAATCTTCTGAATTCGAATTGTTTCTTCACAAAATTGTTGCATTGAAGAACAACAAACAGGTGCATTGATTTTTAATTCGCTGTATTGAAGACGAGAGGAAGAACAACACGTTATTTCTCATAAAATCTTTAAATTGATTCAATTGTTTTCAGATCTGACGAGAGGAAGACGCTGCATTGAAGAACAACAAATAGGTTTGTATCAATTTTTATTTTCTGTTTGTATAAAATAGGTTTGATTCACTAGTTTTTTTGATCTATTTTTTTATTTAGATTTTCTATTGATTTTCGTTTTTTGTTTTTTTTGCTTGGATTTTGTTGAGTCTGAGAAGAGGAAGAAGACAGGTTGGAATAGAGAAATCAACATAGGTGTGTTTTCGATCTAGTCTTGAATTCTATTGATTTTGATTTTTATGATTTGGATCTTTCTTATTTCGTTTTTTTATTTTTTTGATTTGGTTGATACCGATAACAGGATTTGGTTGATGCTGAGAACAAGAAGAGAAATAACATTGTTTCAGAAGAAGGAAAACAACAAATCTAGGTACAAATTTTATTTTGGTTTGATTTCAAACATTTTTTCAATTTTTTTCCGATTATTTGTTGTTCTTGCTTGCCCGATCCGAGAATTTGTTGTGAATTTGTTGTTTATATTTTGTTGATACTGAGAGGAGGATGAAGAAACAATTTTGTTTCAGAAGAACAACATCAAATTGATGTAGACATGTTGTTTTTTTGTTACAGTATGTGTAACTTGAGCCTGTTGCATTTTTAGCATGTGTAAAGAGGATGAAGAAACAATTTTGTTTCAGAAGAACAACAATTTTGTTTCAGAAGGAAAACCGTTGATGTAGAGATGTTGTTTTTTGTTACAGTATGTGTAACTTGAGGTTACACATATATATCCTGTTGTATTTTTAGCATGTGTAACTTGAATTTACACATATATATCCTGTTTCATGTGTATTTGTAAACAGTTCTAGCATTTGTATCTTTTAAGACATATCTTTTACTCATATTTCTCTTGTTTTCCTTTTGTTGAGTATGTTGTGTGCTCATTTTATGTTTAGCTTGCCGCATAGGAATTGCGTTCGTTTGTTTTTTGATATTTTTATTGTATGTTTGTATCTTTCAGGTTGTCATGGCTACTGTGAGTTGCATGGAACATGGAAACTTCCAATAGTGGTTTGTTTTGGTTTGGAACATGGAAACTTCCAATAAATCTGCCAGGGTTTAAATATGCAGCTGATCTTCGTTTTTGTTATACAGACATCACAAGTCTTTTTGGCTCATTTTTTTGCATTAATTTGTTATTGCTTTAATAGCAAGAACGAGTAATTAGATTTGTGACCCAAATTCAAATTTTTGTTCATACAATTTGTACTTGAGAATATTTTGATTGTTGTTGTTCTGAAAGAGTTAAAAATGAGAGTTGGAATGAATAAGAAAAAAAAGACTCAGAATGGAACAAGCTATATTTATGTGTAACTGCGAGTTACACATGCTAATTGGATGTGTAGATGCAAGTTACACATGCTTACTGGGTGTGTAGACACAAGTTGCACATCCTAAGTGGATATGTGGACGAAAGTTACACACGCTAATTGGATGTGTAGACACAAGTTGCATATCCTAAGTGGATATGTAGACGAAAGTTACACACGCTAATTGGATGTGTAGACGAAAGTTACACAAGCTAATTGGAAAAAAAAATAAACTCAGAGATGGAAAAACCCCGAATAAAATACACAAGCTATATGGATATGTAGACGAAAGTTACACATGCTAATTGAAAGAAAAAACAGACTCAGAACTAGAACAAACTATATTTATGTGTAACTGCGAGTTACACATGCTAATTGGATGTGTAGATGCAAGTTACACATGCTTACTGGGTGTGTAGATACAAGTTACACATGCTAATAGGATGTGTAGATGAAAGTTACACATGTTGTACATCAGCACATAAACAGTAACAAAATTATAGTTACAGACAAAGACAACTAATATCTATAACAAAATTGCATTTGATTGAACAAGATCATTAATAATAAATACAAATTTAAGCATAATATTCAATGTAGACAGGATAATCACTCAATGTAGACAAAAAAGAAGAAATAAAACACAAAACATTACTCTTAAATCAAATTTTATAGGCGGATCACTCAATGTTGATCTTCCTTCTTCGCTTTCAACAATTGATTTCACTCAAATCTCACTTTCACTAGATCTTCTACCACCACTACCACCGGCACCATCAATACTCATGTAACCACCATCACCACTGTAAGAAGAGTGTCATAACTAGAAATGCAAGCTAATTAATATAAAACTTATCATATAACAATCACCAGCATAACCACTACATCAATATCATGTCAGCTACATACTTTTAGTGCCATCCAATATCATATATACCTACTCTCAATATCATGCATATGTAATCTGAATAATTTAACTACAAACACCATTTTATGAGTATAACCTACAGATCAAGGCATTTCAATACGACTTTGTAAGAGAAACTCATATTCATCTAATTGTATGAATGTGTAACTTCGAGTTACACATGCTAATTGGATGTGTAGACGCAAGTTACACATGCAAATTGGATGTGTAGACGTCAGTTACACATGTTGTACATCATCACATAAAAAAAGTCATCTTACAACATGAACTAGAACATCAACATGAACTTGATAACCCAATATACATGTGTACTTGTATCAACATGAACTAGAACATCAACTACAATATCTATCAACGACGAATTTTAGGTTGTAAATAAACCCTAAATTTATACATAAAAATTACCTGTATTCAAAGGAAAAATAATTTGATTCAAAAGCAAATATCTTTTTGTTCTTTTTTCTTAGATCTGTAATAAAAAAACAAATCAAATTAACAAATCGATTGATTCAAAAACAAAAAAATTGAAACTTAAAAATCAAATTAACTAAAGAGAAATAACATCTTTAGTTAATCATTTTGTTCTTTTTTCTTCCTTTCAATGTTCATACAATTTGCACTTGAGAATATTTTGATTGTTAGAATTCAAAACTAACAGCTTCAAATTAAAACATACCTATTTGTTTATCATCAGACTCTTTCCTCTCATAATCTGCAGTTGGTTTAATCGATTCAAATTAAATCGATTTAGGGTTTGAATCTGAAACTGAAATTCTTGTTTCTAACGTTTTTCGATATGTTGTTCTAATTTTAGGGTTTATCGATTCAGAAGATGATGAATAGTTTTGGATTTCTATCTGTGTTTGCAACCGATTTCAGCAAGATTTTTTGATTTTTTCGTTTTTTTTTCCGATCTGTTTCTGTTTCTGGTGAGAGTGAGAGTGAGAGTGAGATCCTGTTTCTCTCTCCTAAAATGAAAATAAATGTGTCCGTGTGAGAGAAAACCTAGTTTAGATAGTTATATAGTGAAGGTAAATCCGGTCATTTTGACTTCTATTAAAATAAATATTTTAATTCAGGGCCTGGTTTTAAAATACTTTTAACTAGGGGCCTGATATTATGGGTTACCCATAGGTGGGGCCTAAACCAAATTTCCCCTTTGGGAAATCTAGATGCCATGTCACCTGAATTTGTGGCCACAGGATATAATGAGATCGAACAAACAACAAGATTTGTTGAAATATTTTTTCAAAATAATTGTCCCATGATCCCGACCCTTGAACCAGATCTGTTACATACATAAATGTGTACCCTCCGAAGTCACTCCTAAGGATCAATAATGAACAATAGAGAACTAGCTCACGAGTTAGAAGCAATTAATGTTAATCTAGGTTTGTGGATAATATGAATATGAATATGTGCATGTCCCTGGTATCATCACCCAATGACTTTAGTTACCAATGTACTACAGTGACATCTCCAATCACAATAACTTGCTGTTTTAAAAGGTCTAGTCTACACTCAACTTACCACAATTGATAAGGAACCTGTTGTATTAAAGAAATTGATGGAAGTTACATTTTATTTGTTTTGATCTAACTTGGTATCTGACTCGGCCTAAGTCAGATGTCATATCGCTTGGTTTTTTGTTCAATTGTTTGTCTTGGAAGTATATTTTTGTACCTGACTCGGTATCTGACTCGACCTAAGTCAGATGTCATATCGCTTGGTTTTTTGTTCAATTGTTTATCTTGGAAGTATTTGAATAATACCTGACTCGTATCTATAATACAAAACAGAAGGGTTTTTTTAGCCTTGGACATTCGGATAACATTTTTAGAGACAAACGTTGCATCCAACCATCCCAGTCTCATCCTAGTCAAAGACATCCGACGATCCTTAGGTTTAACCTCTCTCATTATGAATTTACATTTATTAGATTTCATCATAACTAAGATCATAAAGGAAAATTAAATGTTAAGAAAATCCTTAGGATTATAAAAATCAAATGCTAATAAAGTCCTTATTAAAGGATATATAATTACATGTTTTTTTCTTTAACATCGACAGTTACAACATGATTTACCAGTTCTAAAGTCACCTACTACAACTACTCGAGCATTCAATTTTCACATTGTATCTATATTATAAGGGACAATGGTGTTTTTACCGATGGACGGCCATCCACATTTTAGACACATAAATGGTGGTCCTGATTCTTCTAAATCAGATACAATTTGGGTATAAACTGCTATCGAGATTGTGCCACGTAGTTTCCTATTCCCACTCTCACGCGGGATCGTTAATTCCTGAATAAAATCCAAAAGGAAAAAACACACAAACGAATTTAATGTCTCAGCCATTTCGAATTGAAGCTCATAAAAGCGAAATGGAATGGATTTTCGTAAACCTATGCGTATCGAGAAATCAGTCCAAACGATCGATTTATACCATGTACGACTCAAATTGCGGTTCTTATATCTTTCTCCAAATTTTTGGTTTTGTGTTTCGCTATTAAGCCCTAGATTTTTTATTCACAATTTTTTTATAGCTATTGATTCTCAGTTCATCATTTATTTTGATTCGTAAGAAGGGAAATTAGGGTTTGCATATTTGGTGCGATTCCAGTGTTTCTTTACCAGGGAGAGGTCACTTTTTTTTAACCTTTTCTCGGTTGTTATTAGAGTTTGGTATATTGATATTTCCTTTTTCATTTACATTTCAGTTTTTATTTAAGTATATTTGTTGTTTTTCTTGGGTGCTTAAGGTGCTTTTGGATCGCTTCAACTATAGGTACCTTATCTGATTATATTCAACAATGAAATTATATTTGTTAACTGGATAGTTCCGCGGTTCAATGTTTTCCAATTTAAATTTGTTAGAGCACTGCTCGGTCGAACTCGCATGCGTTGCTATCTCAAGCATGTTTGTCAATGTTAGTGATCAAAACTATAAGTCTCGATTTTTAGAATACTTATAGATGTCTCGTACTAGGACATAGATTGTGTAGTTGAGCCTTAGACTTTACAGCGTTCATCATTTGAAGACGAAGAACTACTAAGGAGAGCTTGTGGAACTTCATCAACAAAACGTATATGGAGACTGAAACTCATCTATCACTTGGAAAGTCTATTTCTACTCTATCTCCTATATTGAGACATAAGTCGTGTTGCGATATAGTTTTCTATTATACACATTTGAGATTTCGAGCTGAGTTTAACTCGCTTACATATTTCTCGGAATAAATGTTGGCAAGCTTTCGCTTCGACCAAGTTCATCTTATATTCTTGACGCAAGTCAAAAGATGATCATGTGAAAATTATCGAGTAACATCTTACATGGTTTGTGTGATACAATCATTTGGTGTAGACTTGGAATGTTTCGTTATGATTATTTCAATAACTTGAAAATTGCTTTGATGCTAATAGTGTGTGAAAACGGCTATTGTCATCCTCTAAGAAAGTTTCAATGATTGACATAAGAGTTTAGAACACTTAACCATTATTGGATATGACATGTTGTGTACTCTTGAACATATGTAATCCATGTCCGGAAACCATAGTATGCGTACCTGTTGGCTTGAGAAATTCGGGAACCTAATTATGCGCACCCGTTCGCGTACTAGCGTAAGGTTCATGTCCGAATATTTCTGTTGGGATTGGAAGTACGCGTACCCGTTTGCGTACTGGCGAAACCCAATCTTGGTCCGGGTATTTCAAGTATGCGTACCCGTTTGCATACTTGAAGGTTAAAGTTCTAAAATCGGTTGTGTACATGAACTTAAACATTTATATAATAAGGAATGCAATCTTTGCAAACCGTGGCTATAATGTTCATGAATTGATTCGAGTGAATCAAACCTATTTTTCTTCAATTGTGTTCTTGTATACTTCTATGAAAATATAGCAATTGAACAACTCTTTAACTAGTTTCATTTGAGTCATTTGAACTAGTTATGGTTAACATAAACAAGGTTGATATGAGAGTGATCATATGGATAACTTCGGTTAACTATTATTGAGCCAACATGGTGTACACGTTTAGGTACGGTTACATAAACCTAAATGAGGGTACATTTCATTTGTGTGTAACAAGCTAAGTTCGATCTAACGGTTGAAATATATTAGCTTGGTTAAATCAGGTTTTTCATCTAACGGTGAATATTGAATGCTTTGTTACCAAGGTAACTTAGATTCCAAACCCTGATTTGAAAACTATATAAAGGAGAACTCTAGCAACTGGGAAACCTAATCCCCACACTTCTGTGTGTTACTAGTTGCATAAGCTAGAGTCAATTCTCTTTTAACCTTAGGTTTCTCACGAGACCCCGTAGGTTAACGACTTAAAGACTTTATTGGGATTGTGAAGCCAGACCCAACTATTTTCTCTGTAGTTGCGTGATCTGATCTTGTTGTTTCTATCGTGTGTGAGTGCAATCGTAAAATTGTCTTGAGATTTATATCTCCGATAGGCAAGATAGAAAAGTAATCACAAACACCTTCATCTCATTGTTTGTGATTCCACAATATCTTGTTTCGTTAATCGATTAAGATTATTGTGAGGTGATTTATAATACTAGGCTTATCTTCGGGAATATAAGACCGGTTTATCAATTGGTTCCTGTTCACCTTGATTTATCAAAAGACGGAACAAAAACTCATAGGTATTTCTGTGGGAGACAGATTTATCTATTCCAATAGACTTTTCTGTGTGAGTCAGATTTGTTTATCAAGTCTTCGACTTTGGGTCGTAGCAACTCTTGGTTGTGGGTGAGATCATCTAAGGGAATCAAGTGCGTAATATCCTGCTGGGATCAGAGACGTAAGGAACGCAACTGTTCCTTGAATCAGTGTGAGATTGATTAGGGTTCAACTACAGTCCAGTCCGAAGTTCATTGGTAGTAGGCTAGTGTCTGTAGCGGCTTAATACAGTGTAGTGTTCAAAGTTGGACTAGGTCCCGGGATTTTTCTGCATTTGCGGTTTTCCTCGTTAGAAAAATTCTGGTGTCTGTGTTATTTCTTTTCCGCATTATATTTTGTTATATAATTGAAATATCACAGGTTGTGTGTTGTATCAATCAATTAGGAAATCCAACCTTTGGTTGTTGATTGAAATTGATTGATCCTTGAACATTGGTCTTTGGTACTGTTCAAGTTACTTCTCTTATATTCAATCGGGCTCGTAAATTTCTATTTGTTGATTGCAGATTGAATTAAGAGTTAGAGATATAAACTCTTGTATATACTTTTCTCTAGTTTGAGTCTGACTGTCTAGTTGATTCTCTAGAAAGTATATTGGAGTAAGTCCTCTCATATTGCCAAACGAATTGTTGGGTGTCGTTGTTGTACCCCCGCATTTTCAATTGGTATCAGAGCAGGCAAACACATTAAAGACCTTATAAGTCTGTGTTTATAGCGATCTGATATGGACAGAAGTGTTATCTCTATAAACGTACCACCAGTCTTCGATGGCTCAAATTACTTATGGTGGAAAATTGCTATGCGTGCCTTTCTTCAAGCGCGTGATTTTCAATCATGGGTTTATGTAGTTAATGGCTATGATGCTCCCGTTGTTGCAGTAGGAGATGCGACCATTCCAAAGGATATTGGTGCATATGACCCTGCTGAGATTCTTGCTGCAAAGCAAAATTCCGACGGTTTGAATGCAATCATTCATGCCATTACCCCAGATCTTCAGCACCATGTGACTACGTGCACTCGGTATAAAGATGCTTGGGATATCTTAGAAACCGTATTTGAAGGGAATACCAGTGAAAAGGAAGCCAGGCTTCAAAACCTAAATCTCGATTGGGAAAACCTTCGTATGGCAGATGAAGATTCATTTGATGAGTTTAATCACAAAGTGTCTGAAATTGTTAATGCATCTTTTGCATTGGGTAAGACTATTCCTGAAAAGGACATTGTGATGAAAATTCTCAGATCGCTGCTATCTAGATACGACTCTAAGAAGCATGCCATCGTTGAGGGAAATAACTTTGATACACTTTCCATGAATACTCTTGTTGGAAATCTTAAGATTTTCGATCTTGAACTTAATCAAAGAGAAAAACGTCACTTGTTTAGCAACCATATTGTTACATCTGATAAAAAATTCTCGACGTCCTAAATTGATTGATACAAGGGATGAGAATTGCTTTAATTCAACTTTGTCACTGTTTGTACGACAGCTTAAGAAAATTCTTAGACAAAGTAAAAGAAAGCTCAGTCAATCAATAAAAGGAATAGAAAAGTTCAGGAAAGCTATGTTAATAAAACTTGTTCTAAGTGCTATAGAGGTGTCCATGATACTTCCAAAAGTTGCGATGAGGAGTTAAGTGAGTTAACTAAAGCATGGATGGCTACTCTTGACTATTGTCCTGATGTTGATATCTGTGAAAGTTCTCTTAATCTTTTTGCTGATAATCACACTTGTCCTCCTAACAGTCCTGATTATTCCATGATGAACAATCTTACTTCTCCAAAAGTGTTTCAACTGGAAAAGGAAGTCTTGATTAGAAAGATTGAAGATGTGGAATGTCAGCTGTTTAATTTAAGAAAGGAGGTTGCTATCACTTGCATTTGTGATCCTAATAAGGAACATCGAACTTCTTCGATTAATTCTTTTAAGCATTATCAGCAAGTTACTCCTGATTCTATTTCAGTCTCAAATCACCCTGAAGAGGATGATATGGAGAACTACAAGGATTTACCAAACTGTTTGGTCTCCTTGTGTGAAAATCAGGATCATCTTGAAGTTGTAAGCACTAAAGGTCAAGAATATTTCTACTTTGTTAAACCTTGTTTTCAGAAGATGAAAAGGAAATATCCTATGAAATCCTCACTCCTTTCAAAAGAGATTTCCAAAGCCATTCATAGTTTGTGAAAATCAACAAACAAGGTATTCGAAACTGTGCTAAAAAGAGGAAAGAATGATGTGCATAACTTTTCTTTCTTGAAGGCAAAACAGAAACAAGGAATAACAAACACTTCATCCCCTCGTGAGAAATCACCCAGTCCTGTTGTGGATTGGAGAAATTACATTCTGTAATTTTGATTAAGATGATTCTTGCTTGTCTCTCTTGGGCAAGAATCATAATCTTCAAGAGGGTTGTGATGAAATATTTCTGTTGATTCCCTAGTTTGATTCTGTTTCTTTCTGTTGCTCTTCAATTTTTAGTCAAGAACCGTTTGTGTACGTGAACGGTTTTTCTTGTAAAGACTTTTTCTTGGAGATAACCAAATTCTGTTAGGGTTTTGGTCAAAGGTCTTTTTGGAAATTCATCCCCTATCTTCATTCCTTTTTAAGATGAAGATTTCTCCTTGGTATGAGCATTTCATTTTTCTCTTCCATCATGTCCCCATCAAGTCTTTCAAGCAAAGAAAGTGATGTCTGGACTGTTCTTTTTCCCTCTAAGAAGGTTCGTTTTGACTCTTCTGATAGTGAGATGTTTTCTGACAAACGTGATTCCTCCCTTGATGGGAATCCCTCTGTCTCTTATTTTGATAAGCTCTCTTTAACCATGGATCTCGTCTTGGAACAAGTGCGTGCCCTGAAGAGTGAACTTGAATCCTCTTCCAAAAGACTTGAAGAAAAGATGGATAACCTTGAATCCAGGATTGATCTGATCGAAGACGAGCTTGATGAATATAGGGAATATGATAAGAGTATACAAAGTAAGTGAAATGCTTCATAGGAGTTGTGTCTTTTGATCTTGTCTAGGAAACTTCTTATGAGAATTTTATTCTTGTGTTTTAAAAAAAGGATAACTAGGGTTTGGAATAGCCATTATTGTGAGTACACATAGCTATGTCCAACGTTTTCATCTTCAATGTTTTTAGATTTATTTAAATTCTAAGTTATTTGGAAGATGATTTTTGCAGTATTAATCTGAAAAGACGAGGGTACCCAAATATACCTTAATCTAAAACTTTTCCACCTATAAGTCCTTTCTCCGAAAGTGATTGTCTATGGACTGAGTCGAGACAATAAAACTAATCGGTTCATGATAGACGCATTTATGTGTCTATTTTCATCTCTATTGTGTATAATGTTAGTACCCATTTTTGTACTTATTTTGGTATTTTATCTCTTTGTAGGTGTTTTTGGAGAAATAAGCTTTTGTGGCGAAATTGGCTCGAAAAGTTGATGAATGCAACCCAAGGGACGAGTGTTATGCGGACTCCAGCAACGGATAAGGGGCGACCATCGGATAAGGGGTAACCTTTCCCCTTCACATTCAAATTCTGAAAATTGGCGGGAAACCAAAAACGTACGGCATGTTTTTGTGGCTGTTTTGATGGTAGTGATTTGGAGGAGTTTGAGGTCGATTAAACTTCTGATTTTCATAGGGTAGACTACTTATGGGTCTATGAATCTAACATGGGTGTTTAAATCGATTAAACTGGGCTCAATCGACGGGTTTTGATCTCAACAGCAAAATATGGAAAGTCACGTGTGTGACTTGTTTTAGGAAATTTTAGAGAGATTAAAGGCAAGATTTTCTTCCCAAAGCTTAATATATATCTAAGGAAGAGTTTATAATCAAAAGGAAAGCCCAGATACGCGTGGAAATTCTAAAACAAGAAATTGCCGCAACTTTGCCGTGAAGAGAAAGAAAGAGATTTCGGAAGATTTTGGAGAGATTTAATCGCTCTTTTTGATATAAATAGATTGGTTGGGTCATATATAAGGGGTGTCTAGAGTTTTGGGGGCTGAGAAGGGCTGAGGAGTGAGAAATCAAGACGAACAGAAAGTTACCTGCTGCTGTTTTCTGCTGGTGCGGAGCTGAAGAACACGAAGAACATAAGACGCACACTGAACAGTCGCGAAGAACACGAAGAACATCGACCCACACTAAACCGTCGCAGAAGCAGTCTTATATTCTTGTTTATTAACAGCACTTCAGTTGTATCGGTGATTCTGTAACGCCATAAAAGCGTTGCAGATTCGCTGTATTATTATTTCTCTTCAATAAAAACACCTTTTGAGCCATGTTTCTATCTTTTGAGCATGCTTTTACCATGAGGAGCTAAACCCAAACACTGGGATGACGGAGGAAGACGAATATCATACTTGGGGTAATTTTATTAATTCTTTTTAAGACTTTTGCATTAATTTTAATTGAAAATATGATTTGAATTAATTGGTTGTCATTTAATTTGATGATGTATGCTTAGCTTAGGTGTTTTGATACATCATGCTTAGGATTTACAATCAATGTTTTGAGAATCTACCTTGGCAAAAATAGAGTCCTTGTCTTTCTTGAGCTAAAATTGTCAAAGAATTAATAATTGAACCTTATGTTTTGAATTCGGTGGAATCCCGAATCCCAGTACCTCTCACCATTGTTTAATATTTTTGTATATATTTTTATTAAATTTAAAAACTCGAATCTTCACAAGTCCGAGTGAACGACAACCTTACTTACCACTTTAAAATTACATCAATTCACACTTCGTGTGATCGTCTATGGATACGGGATCGAGACAATACGACAACAAGATAACTTGTGTGATTGACTATGGATACAAGATCGAGACAATACAACAACGAAGTATGTTTACTTGATAATAGGTTCGGACTTAACCAAACACAATAGGATTGCTATCAAGTAAATAGGAACTAACGTTTATGTATTTTACTTCTAATTATAATAAAACAATTATAATTGAGGAAATAGAAAAGTAATAGACACAACAAGATTTTGTTAACGAGGAAACCGCAAATGCAGAAAAACCCCGGGACCTTGTCCAGAATTGAATACTCTCAGGATTAAGCCGCTATAAAAAAATTAAACCAACTTCGTATAGTTGAGACCAAGCAACTAAACCTATAGTTCACCTAGTTCTGTCTGTATCCCTGCGCCTCCAACTTGCAATAAGTCACGTACTTGGAACAATTCCTTTGGTTCGTATTCCAAACAGTAAAGGAACAACAAATCTGTTTGGTAACAACTCTTTTGAAACAAGTGATATGAGTTTGACAAAAGGCTCTTCCGTTTATCCCAATAAACTCCTTTGTCAGGTTCTTAGATCTATCTAATAACAACTACCAAAGTAATTGTCAAGACTTTGCAATCAATACTTCGAATCACAAAAAAACGTATTGATACCGATCTACTCAACTAATCAATCAAGATTATCACAAGGATAAACCGATTATAGTTGGATCCCCAGCCAATCAAGTTTTGTGCACACCAAAGATTATGAACCCAAATCAGAAATCTTCTTCGTCTTCAAATCTTCTTAGATCTTCAATAAACACCTGCACACAAACAACTTGAATCTCTTGTGATCAATCACACACAAAACGGAGTCTGTTAACAATAGATTATCACAAGACGTCTTTAGATCTACAAATAGTCTAAAGATCCCCGTCGAAACTTCGATCTTGTTTTAGTGAATCTTATATCAGAAGAGAAGATTCACAAGCATAAACAAACTAGGTGCAATCAAAGTTCAACAACCATTAGTCAATCAAATCAATTGAAAACTAATAATAAACTGCAATTATCTAGTTTCCCACCAACGGTACTCGTAGAGCTTCCCAATCCCAAAGAAATCTGTAAAACGAGCGGTCGTAAGAGATTTCACCTAATTAGGGTACTTTCCTCTCCGAATAGACAGCTCCACCAGTAACAACACAGCTAGGTAGTTTTGCTAGCTCTGAGGATTAGTTTGCTTGAAATGCAAACTTCAATATTTATAGACAAAGGAAGTTTGGACAGCAAGGAATTTTCAAAACCGAATATTCTCAAAGATATGCAATAAGGGAAAAACGGTTTTCATAATTCCTGGAAATGCACTGTCCAAATATTGACCGAAATCTCAGTTGAAAATCTCCAACTAGTAAATGCACATTACTAATTTTTATTTTCTAAAGATATGCATTTTAATTGCTGGAAATTAAAAGCATATAAAACTAAAAACCTTAATTAAAAGATTCTCAATTTATTTCGATCCGGGATTCTCCTTTAGCTATTAAGGAATATCTTTGAACAATAAAAGATAAGAATTACTGCACATGTTCAAAGTATGTCGACATCTTTACTTTGTAAATCCTTTTTCATATTTACAATCTTGGAACCGATTTGCCACACTTCCAAACAAGTTTAGAATTGGTTCATATGACTTCCAAGAACTATGTGATTGATTATCCTATCAAATCACCAATCATGGGTTTAAACGGTTCTACCAAAACAGGTTTCAGTTCTACCTCCAGGTGGGTACTAGGATCGGTCACACTAGCTTTCCGAAAATTGGTTGACTAGGTACTAGGATCGGTTACTACATATATATGGCATCTAACTTGTATTCGGTTGCACAAGTCATAGGATCAATTACCAATCTCTAATATTTTGTTGCACCTCTTACAAGGATCAATTCCCCTACTTGTGATCGGTTGCACCTCTTACTAGGATCGGTTCCCCAATGTCTAGAGTTGGTCATACCAATTACAGTAAATCGATCATACCATCTCAGGTGATTACTTAAGATCGGTTTCACTAATAAAAGTCATACCAATACAAAAGTCAGGCCTTGTGAATAGTTTTACCAAGATACATAAACAAGTTATGAGAGGTTATACTAAACACACATATTGGTAATCCAAAGATTTGCAATGAATAACAATACCAATAAGCCTAGCGATTTCCCTTTCGATTCATAACACAAGTTTATGAATTGTACTTCTTTTAAACGAATGTAAAAACATTGTTTCCTAGGACGAAATCTTCACCCATACCCATACATAATCACAATAGCATTCATACGATTATGTCGATGTCTTATATACGAAGTTCAAAAGATAGACGTTATACTTCGTATTATAATTCCTTAATACTATGTCTAACTAGAGTATAATCATTCACAGCTTCACAGTTATGTTTTCAATATGCACGACTTGAAAGATGCACGAATTGAAAGATACGTTAGGAATGAAACAGTTCAAGTCAAACATTACTAACCTCAAGTGGAAGGATGATGTCGTCGATGTAGCTCTTTACTTCTTCACATTCTTCAAGTCTTCACGTAATACTTGTAAGTCTCATATCCTAGTAACTTTCAAGCTAACCTATACGAAGTTGACTCTAGTAAATAATCAAGCGACTCTTTAAATGAGTTTTGATTCACTAAAATATGACAACCAAACTTGACATACCAACGCTTGGTGGGTTCAACCGAGCTATTCTCTAACATAATCTTTATGGTTTCATATATTACAAATTTTTATGGGATATGTTGTTTACGTTCGTGAACCGTGACTGTCCCATACTTGTTCAAAAGTTATCTCTATTATGTCGATATGAATGTATTGATAAAAGATAGAATAAACTTTTGAATACAAAAGTTAAGCCTTTTATGCCATTATGCGAATATTGATGGAAGAAAGGATGAACTTTTGTTTACAAAGATTAAGTCTATTATATGTCATTGTGCAAATAGTGATCGAAAATAGAATGAATCTTTGTTTATTCCGCAGTATTGGTCTTTCCCTGATCCACATCTTTGTGCATATACTGTGTTGCTCCGTAAGTTCTCTTATGTTGAGCATGGCCAATTGAATTGATCATTTTTGTGGCTAATTCAATCGTGATTTTTGGATAAAAATTCATGTTCTCATATGATTTGATTATGTCCAAAGAAATCCTTCTTTTCTCGTAAAAGTAAGGTCGCTCTTGTTGTTCTTTCGGGAATGACATTTTATTGGGGAGAGTTCTTTTTGAACTTGTGCTTAATTGCCAAATCTTTGTGGGGAGTGCGGTTGTGGAATATTGTAGGGGTTATCTTGTATCTTTATAAACTCCTTGATGAATGCATTTAGCTTTGGCTATATGATTGCATCTAAATAAGTTGGTATGTTATTCTCTTTTGGTCATTGATGTAATTTTAGATAGTGGTAAGAAATGAGGTTGTCGTTCACTCGGATTTGTAGAGATTACAGTTTTTAAAAATACTAAATAAATATATACAAAGATATTTAACAATGGGCGAGAGGTACTGGGACTAAGGATTTAGCCAATCTTTATAATATAAGGTTCACTTATTTATTCTCAACAATTTTAGCTCAATAAATATAAACATGGACTCTATTTTTGCCAAGGTAGATTCTCAAAACATTGATTGTAAATGTTAAGCATGGGACATCAAATCACCTAAGCTAAGCATGACCCATCTAATCAAATGACA